>CAJUYI010008088.1:0-11331 GCA_910591695.1 Galerucella pusilla
AGCTGTTGCATGCGACCTATTTTTCAGGGATTCCAGGAAAAATAATACTCAGTTTATGATTTATTCCACTTTTTACTCCACACTACGAAAAATATACGAAACGTGATAAACTTACCATAAAGTAGCTAACCTCATTCAATCTTCTACTTTGATACTACCGTTGAGTGATAATAGTATATTCTTCAACGAGTCCAGAATGTGCTATTATTCACGCGGATGAGGTTTCCAAAACGAGCGTGTGAGTTTTGGAATCATCCAAGTGAATAATAGCCATTCTGCACAAGTGCACGACTGAAAAAACGAGTGAGGATCAAACCCCGATCGTCCGCGTCAGAGTCAACCATTTCTACCACAAGGCTATAGAGCATATTCATCTATAAAAATGTAAAGAGCAAATATATACGTCTCATATTTTTAATTTTGATTTGTTCAATTTCGGGAGGTGAACATATTTTTAATCTGCACTATAGCTACTGTTGTCCATTTTCTCACTATATAATACGTAAAATTATGATTACATAATTATTTTGACGTTTCAACCGACGCGCTGTCAGGAGCGATTTGCGTTATTAGGTATTTGACGTTTTAAAAGAGACTATTTGACTTATTCATTTTAATTCATTTTAGCGTGAATTCTAATAATAATAGAATGTGATTGGCCAACGAGAATGAATTATTTTTCATTATTCACTGGTGTGAAGAATTTATATCAGTATGCAGCTGAATATGTAAAAATAATTTGTGCGTTATTAATTAGTCGTGGAGAAATATATTTTTCTACCTCCGTTACTAAAATCGCATCCAAACGGTTTTAAAATTCGCAAAACGTAACTCCAAACACTAGGGTATTACTAGTGTCGAAAAGTCACATCTCGTTTATCTTTTGTTTCTCAAACGTCACATCAAGTGTATGTTCTGTGATTCATATTTCATATTTCGCGATAATTTTGTAGCTTGGTGTCATTTTATTTTTCAATATTATCATGTTTTGTTCCTTGAGGGCGTGTAGAAAGTACTATACGATTATAGCCCTCTTTCTGTTCAATAAAATTGTGTGTTCTATTGTGAATTACATCTTAATTAAATGAACATAGCTACTTTTTGAAACATCACTCTCTTGTGCTTTATTTTATCCAAAATGCTCAATTTTCTGTGTTACACTGCCTAAAGCTAAGATCCCATTCCTGAATATAGAAAAAAAGAAATCGGAAGAAAACTGGATATGGCGGTGGCAATAAAGCATGTGGGAGATATTCGCACTTTCTTAACATTGGACATATTCCTCACAACAAACTCCTCTTGGAAGAAAAATATTTCTGTAGGTTGGTAGAGAAGGTGTCATTTGGAATAAATGGAAATTCCAAATGGTTTCAGAGAAGCAGCTAGTCAATGCTTAATCAATGTATCATAATCATAATTCAACATCTTTATTACCTACGATGGAAAAGTGAATTGAATAATCCAATTTACTCAACTCAAGGATACTAAGAATTCAATTGGAAAAGTTATGTCTCAATTTCTTGGTTAGATATTTACAGAGAGTTGTTAAATTTCAACATAGAATGAAACTAATCAAATTCTCTCGAAAATGATGAACTGAAGAGGATAAAATAATTACCGCTGAGTTGGCAGACAAAAATTTCTCCCAATAATTTCACTTTCATTACTTAGGTCAGTAGAAACTTTATTCAAATGCCATTAAACTTTTATACGAGTTCATTTTTAATTTTTTAAACGTTTTTTATTTGTTTTAAATTTTGTCGTATTTTATTCTAGAACGCACTTCTTTTAAATCTGGCTGTTTCTCCTTCCAAAAATCTATTTGAAATATATTTTTTTTATTGGTGAACCATTTTATCTATTTAAAGCACGCCTCAGCGTGTTTAAATCGAACTTTTTAGCACGGGCGTGTTTTAAAGTTACCGTGGCAACATCAACAACTCGAGAAACGAAGTCTAAATCTATGGTCTAAATCATGTCTAAATGTCAATTTTTTTATTATTGATCTGACAGGAGTAGTTTGTAACGTCAAAACTTTCATTCGAACGATATTTAACAATGTCAAATTTATAAATTAAAATGGAAAGTGCCGTTGGTATTGTTTGAAATATTAATATTTCCATTTTTCAAATCTTAGGAAATGGTATTTAAATTAATACTATTGACATTCACAGAACTCAATAAGGTTGAACTTCCATCAAAATACAAATTAGTTTATGTTTTTCTCATTTCCATGACAACGCAACGTTTCCATCTATGATTTCCATTTCTTGTTGTTGTAGTAGTTATAGACCGGTATTCATAATTTCGAAGTGCACCAATGAAAAAAATATCGTAAAGTATTCGTGGATAACTGGTCTTTAAAACACTTGCTCTATTTCGAGCACTCCGGCTTCGCCGTCGTGCTCCAAAAATCGCGCGTGTTTTAAAGACCTTAATATCCACTTATACTTCAATATACTATTATACTTTTCCAGTTAGATTGAATTATTGTTAGGTAGAAAAATATACATGGTATTTGTTGGAATTTGAACCTGGAGGCCAGGGTCCTATTTCCAATGTTGTCGCCTTAAGGGAGAAAACACAAGAGATTAAATTGAAACTAAATTACCCAAGGCTCCATTCACGGGACCGTGACAATAACGCCCAAGTACTAACCCTCTGCTAAGAAGCATCATCAATAGGTACTTAGCTCAGGAGTTAGATGGCAGACGCCCGCGCGATGTCATCCGCGCAATAGACCAGAAAATCCGCCCTCGTTTATGATGTGAGGAAAGGAAATGATGATGATCTATGATTGCAACTACTCTTCAAAGAAAATGTTGAAAATAATGTTAAAGCGATAATGAATTGTTCCACCCAATAAGGGTGAATGACAGTCGATAGAGGTTAATCTCATCAGGTGACTAGTAGTGGAAAATCTCAGTGTGCTGGTTATAGCAATGGTGACAGCCTGCAATTTTATAAGTATTTTTACTCAGGACCCCCCCTGTAATCAGTCAATAGCACACAGTCGGCATCAATGTAATGGTGTCTATTACGCATGGTAAAAAAAAAACGCACAGCTGTAAAGAAAATCGCACGGCTTCCCTAGCAACATATTAGCAACTGTCAATAGATGTCGCCATTTTATTCAAAATTAACTATTCGATATTGCCACGTTTAACTATGAAAAACCCAAAGAGCTAAGTATGTATTGATTATAATTGAAAAATGCACTCTCAATTATCAACAATATATTAATAATGAATGAACGTTAGTTCTTCAATGTGCTTCTTTTATTACTAATAGAGTAATAGAGATGGAGATGAAAGTTTACCAAGCAACTCTGATAACGTAACTTTTGTTTCTTATAACTTTTATAACTGTACTGTTACCATAAGCAATCATTATGATTTTTATTTATATATAATTGGAATACAAACAGGACGAGCCCAAAGCAGGATTCCTAATATTTGTTACAAAACACGTAAAATAAACTAACGTTAAGAGTAAAACAGATATTGTGTTAAACTACAGTTTTAATGAATATCAGAAGAAAAAAAAGAAACATTTTAAAACTATAAAAGCATGCTACCATTAACAATTACCCTAATCAGCTTGTCAAAAGTCCTCAGGGAAGGAGAAAAAATATCAACTGTGGAGAGGTCACAACAATATTTATCATAAGCTTTGTAGCAACGATTCAATGGAGAATTTAGATAATAATTGGTATTTGCTTGGTTCGTAATGAAGGTATGTTTATTTCTTGTATTATATGCTGGTACCAAAAATGATAAAGAGCTTACAATAGGTGAGGAGTCTATTGAACCATCAACACATTTGAATATAAATTTCATATCGACAACTATTCACCTCTCCTCTATACGAAGAATGTTAGGGTTCTGTCGAACAAATTGTTTATCTGTAAAACCTGGAAAACATTTCTTCATTGCAAATCGGATAAACTTATTTTTAATGACGGATAATCTATTTATATGGACATTATACTGCGGATTCCAAATGACCGAAGAGGACATCAATATGCTCTTAATATAAGCCATATATAAGGAGCGAGGGGTTTGTATATTTTTAAAATCGAAAGAAGTACGCATTATAAATCCTAACATTTTGTTGGCTTTCTTAGAGACATATAATATGTGTTCGTCAAACAACAACTTTTGATCGAATATAACACCCAAATCTTTTACTTGAGTAACGCTATCAAGTTTTTTATTATTAATAGTATGTACTTTTACAGATATTTCTATTACGAGTGTAAGTAATATGATGGCATTTTTTTAAATTTGAGAATAAGCTGGCATTTTCACAATACGTTTGAAGACTATTGAGATCTTCCTGTAGATAATTTGCATCATTTGGTTCCTTTATAGGACGATACACTTCCAAATCATCGGCATACATCAGGAATTTACTAAATCTCAAACATTGTGAAATGTCATTAATGTAAATATTGAACAATAATGGGCCTAAGTGAGATTCTTGAGGTACTCCTGATGTAATTTTAATATACCTTGAACAGAAATGTCCGATGGTCACAGATTGAGTTCGGTTGGTTAGATAAGAGCTGAACCATAATAAAAGATTGCCATGTAACCCTAGGTCCGCAAGTTTTTTTATCATTATATTGTGGTCAATTTTGTCAAACGCCTTACTAAAGTCAGTATATACCGCCTCAACCTGTAGATGTTTATTTGAATTTTCTAAAATGTACTTATTATATTCAAACAGATTTGTTTCAACTGATCTTTTTCTAATAAAACCATGTTGCAGAGGATTTAAAAAGTTTACAACATCAAAAAACAAAAAATCGAATATCATAGACTCAAACAATTTCGATAAAATACACAATTTAGAAATAGGTCTATAATTTTCAACATATCCCTCTTTGGGATAGGCACTACTAGTGCTTTTTTCCAAGCTTGTGGAAAGACTCCTTCAAATAATGATTTATTGAATATTAGAAGCAATGGAAAGAAGATCCCCTTAACACAATGTTTTATTAAACAAGCGGGAATGAAATCGGGACCTGCAGATTTGCGGAAAAGAGTTTTGATTTTTTCTTCAATAGTTTATATTTCAATTCTGTATGTAGAAATGTAAAAATATTGGAGAAAGTCTTGGTTTGATCCAGATCAAGCTTTTTCGCATTATTGTTTTGAGTAAAGGAAGACGAAAGGAAATCCGAAGTAATGTCACAAATAGCTTGTCCATCAGTCACCAGTACTTTGTTGTGGAAAATGGAATTGATAGAAGAAGAATTTTTTCGTTTAGATTTTGCAAACTGCCAAATTTTTCAGGATTTTGGATCAATTCCCGCTCACAATTAATAATATAACTATTATAATCTTCTTTGATCAAAAACTTTGATCGACCCAGAAGAAGTTTAAATGTCAAGTAGTCAACAGGGTTATTATGCTTTTTCCACAGCTTATGATATTTGTTCTTCTCTCAAATAACCTTTATTGTGCTAACGCTGTACCATGATAGACATTTTTCATAGTAAGATGAATTCTTAGGGACCTGAATATCAATCATGCTATTAAGTACAGAGTAGAACTGACTAACATACTGCTCGGTATGAAGATTGTTAAATAAAGCATCCCAATCTGTCAATAATAACGAGTCATCCATACCACAAAATTCTGGAAGATTGAATTTGTACTGTTTATTATCATAGTTGAGGTCATTGGTAATAGTTGCATTAAATTCCAATGTAACATGAAATTTATTCTCATTAACCAGTGGCATATCAGAATTGACAACATTATTAACAGCTAACTTGTTGGAAAATATCAAATCTAGAACGTTATTAGCCACATTTTTAAACTTTGAAAATTGTAAAAAATTACAGAGCAACATTGTGTCAATGATAACTAATATTATGGAATTAAATGTTTTACAATAACATTATCATAAATATCTTATTAAGGATAATAAGATTATAAATACAAGTACAAGTATAAATAGGTCTCAGTACGTAACTTGTGCTGTAAAGCATTTTACGCACTCACGGAATTACGTAAAATGCTTCTTACCACACACGTTACGTAATATACCATTAAACTTCTCAGTGTTGTTCCGGATGGGAAAAAATTCCATGCCGCAATCCAATAATCCAATAATCCAATAACCCAACGAATTTTATCACTTTCCCGCTATCGAAGGTCTCCTTGTTGGCCACTCAAGAGTCTTGACCCCGATCGTTGTGGATGCCTAAAAGTGGTTGAGTCCCGCCAGTGTTCATAAATTCATGCGAAAAAAATCAGGTGATTTCCCGTATAAATTTCTGATGAGTTTTTGCCATAGGTAATGAAATTCATTCATCCCTCATATTACATATATTATCCCTAAAAGTTGCTGTGTAAAGTTGGGTTTTCATATTTTTTTCTCAAGCTTAAGTCAAAACAGGAAGACTCAAAATTTTGTAATTTCCGTGCACTAGCATTGACACTGGTATTTTTTCAACATACCTGTAACATTATGAAGGAGTGAAATTATCAAACTTTATCTAATATTAAATCTCATTTCCAAGATAAGGTTTTGTGGAATACAATTATTCAAAAATTTTGTTGTGTTGAACAACTTTTTTTCTTTGCGATTCTTATTCCTAGAACCAATAGATTCGGAGAGGCAAAACAAAATATAAACGAATATCATGATTTTATTTTTTTCAATTGATGATTCACGTATTGGGAATGAGAATAGTATAATATTTAAGGCATATTTTTCATTGCTCCACACGCTATTTAAATGTGATTCTTAAAATCTGTTTAGGTTGTAGTTTCCCGTCTCGGGATTAATACTTTCGAAATTGGTTTTTTTTATATGGTTTTATTTTCTACATGACATATATCAAATCTGACATTTATATTTATTTTTTTAAACAAAACTTGGTTTCATGACAACACAATATCAAAAGCCTTAACATATTCCCCCCGCTTGAGAAGGTGAATAATTCTCAAGGTAAAACAATAACAGCTTAAACTAATAATTGTAGTCTGTTAATTAGCAAGAATAACATTCTTCCTATACATTGTCCCCGTTATCAGGAATAGGTAGTACACAAATCTTGGACCAGGCTCTTTTGATTGTCCCATTCGCAGTGGTAATACTTGCTACCCTTGCAACACCATCATTTCCAGGATGAAGCTCCGTTATTTTGCCCAGTTTCCATTTAAGAGGAGGCAAATTGTCTTCTTTTATTAGAACTAAAGCACCCAGCTTCAGCCCTTGGTGGTTAGCTTTCCACTTCGTACGAGTCTGTAGTTCGCTGATGTACTCTTGAGACCATCGTTGCCAAAAGTGCTGTTGCATTTGTTGCAGCTGCTGGTATCTAGATAACCTATTAATTGGGACTTCTCGAAGATCTGGATCTGGTATAGTTGTTAGTGGCTGCCCGATGAGAAAGTGGGACGGTGTTAACACCGAAAGATCACTAGGATCAGATGGCAATGGAGTCAAAGGACGTGAATTTAATATCGCCTCGATTTCTGCGAGATAAGTTGTAAGCTCTTCAAAGGTTAAAGTTACATTTTTCATTATACGTTTCAAATGACCCTTTGTCGATTTAATTCCCGCTTCCCAAATACCTCCAAAATGAGGTGAATATGCAGGTATATACTTCCAAGAAACACCTAAATCATTAAAAGTTTCTTGAAGAGAGGTTTGGTTATTTAAGAGAAATTTGGCTAATTCTTGCAATTCAGATCGAGCTCCTACAAAGTTACTGCCATTATCTGAAAGCATCTGAGAGGGTTTACCACGTCTTGCACAAAATCTACGAAAAGTAGCAATAGATGCTTCTGAAGTTAAGTCACTCACCAATTCCAAGTGTACCGCTTTTGTAGAAAGGCAAATAAATAGGCATATATATGCTTTCCATGATTTTGCTCCGCGTCCCTTACGATCTTTTATCATGATGGGTCCTGCATAGTCTACACCGGTTACTGTAAAAGGTGATGTAGGGCTCAGCCTAGATTTTGGTAGGTTCCCCATGATAGGATTAGTTTGTGAAGGTTTGACTCTAAGTCCATGCAGGAATGTACAGTTTTCCTGGCTAAATCACGACCAGATAGGGGCCAAAATCGATTTCTGATGGAAGCTAACAGCAGCTGAGGACCAGCATGAAAAAGTTTGAGATGTTCATGTTCGAATATAAGTTTAGTTAAATGATGTTTGTCTGAAAGTAGCATTGGATGTTTTTTATCGATATGAAAAGATGACGCTTGTATTCGTCCCCCTACACGAATAATATTTTCGCTATCCAGAAATGGGTTTAAATTAAGAATACGCGATTTCTTTGGTATGGGTTTATTTTTTTGAAAGAAATATCGTTCCTCAAAGAAGCACTCAATCTGGGACAATCTAACCAATGTTAAACTGGAAGAATTTAATTCTGATGCTGACAATACACCATACTTTCGTAGAGAGGGTTTATTTCGACAGTTAAAAATGAATCTTTGCACATAAGCCATGGTTCTTCGAATTGCATTGAACTTGGAAAATTTGTGAAAGGGAAAATATTCAGTGGGCGTTGATACCATGAGACTTAATTTTTGTTTCCTAAGCTCTGGTATATTTTCTGGAGTCTTAACTTCTGAGAGAGGCCATTCTGCCTCGGGTTTTGATAGCCACCAGGGAACAGACCACCAGAGACAAGAAGTCAATAAAGTTTTTGGTAGAACTCTTCTAGATAAAAGGTCGGCAGGATTATCCTTGGATTTAACATGAGACCATTCTCTTGGGTTAGTATGAGACTGAATGTGTGAGACTCTGTTTTGCACAAAAGATTGTAATAAATTTGGTTGTGATTTGATCCAACATAATACAACTGCAGAATCACTCCAGAAGAATTGCCTGTTAATTTGGAGCCTTAGCGATTTTCGTATTAAATCAGTTAGTTGACATAAAAGATGTGCACCACACAATTCCAGTCGAGGAATGGTTAATGATTTCAAAGGTGCAACCCTTGATTTTGCACATAAAAGTTTTACATAAACTTCACCGGCACTAGAAATGCTTCGAAGGTAAATGCACGCCCCATAGGCTTCTAGAGACGCATCACAGAACCCATGAAGTTCAATTACGGTTGGATTAATACAAAGAGTTATTCTAGGTATATGATAGTCATTTAAGTTTATTAAGTTTTGCCTAAAATTAACCCACCTTGTATATAATTCAGAAGGTAATGACTCATCCCAATTGAGTTTTATCATCCACAATTGTTGCAAAAGAATTTTTCCTACAATGATACATGGAGCTAGGAGACCTAAAGGGTCGAAAATCTGTGAAATGTCTGACAAAACAGACCTTTTGGTTACGGTTTGACCTCGTTTACTTGCCACTATATTATATTTTAAACTATCATTTTCACTATCCCAGTACAATCCTAAAGTTTTCATACCTTCGCCATCTCCAAGTTTTTGTAATGCCATGGGATTTTTGGTTCGAACATACTGTAAAATATCTTTACTATTAGAAGCCCATTTTTGAAGCAAGAAACCACCACCTGATAAAATAGTTTGAACTTCGTCAATTAATTCTTGTACACTTTGAACTGAATCAGAACCTGTCAAGATGTCATCCACGTAAAAATCCGAAGCCACAACTTTCGATGCTTCGAAATATCCGCACAGAAAACTATTTGATGTAACCTGAATCTCAAGTACAGAAATAAGATCATCTTGTATTTTCGGTCCTACACATTGAATATCATTAAATGAGAGACCTGAACTAGTTCGACAGGAACCATCAAATACAACTCTCAATTTAGTGGTTTGATTCTTTTCATTCAAGACCCCATGATGTGGTAAAAAATATTCAATGTTGGTTTTGCTTTCTGGGATAATCACTTCGGACATATGATTTAATGGAGAATATTCATCTAGGAAATCAACATACAAAGAGTTTAATTTTGGATTTTTTAGAAAACGACTTTCGAGAGAATGTAAGCGCCTTAAAGCTATAGACTTGGATTCGCCTAAAGATGATGGAAAACCCTTAAGAGGAATTTGTACTATGAAGCGACCTTCAGAATTACGTTTGGTAGTGCTTTGGAATATTTCTTCACAAAATTTCTCTTCCTCTGACAATAGTGGTTTTTTCTGAAACGGTTCCTCTATTTCCCAAAACTTTCGCATAAAGTTATGCAATTCATCATCAGCAGATGTATTGAAATTGCACTGAACCTTGTTGGAAGGGGAATGTTCATTGCTAGGGCCTGAAACCACCCAACCGAAAACAGTTTTTTGAAGCATAGGTAAACCTTTGCCTAAGCGAATTTGACCTACACACAAAAGATCATAAAAATGTTCAGCACCTACCAAAATATCAATAGGTTGAGATATGTTAAAATCAGGATCGGCTAGTTGAACATTTTTTGGAATTATCCATGAAGATATGTTTGAAGGTTGACTTGGTAAACAATCATTAATTTTTGGAACTACTAAACACATCAGATCTGTTCCAAATGAGTTTTTCAACGATTGGATTTTAACAGTACACTTTTCATTGATGATAGAAGTAACTAAGTTGATTCCTACAACTGAAATATGAATTCCAGAAGTTTGAATGCCTAAACGTTCACAAGCATTTTTTGTTATGAAATTACTTTGTGATGCTGAATCTAATAAAATCCTACATACTTGGTTCTTTCCATTACAATCAATAATAGATACTAACGCTGTAGATAATAACACTCCCACCCCACTGAACTCCGTACTTTTGTAGCTAACAGTAGGCTGATTTTGAACTTGATTGAAACTTTCATGATTTGGTTGATCTAATTGATTAGTTGGTATAGGTTCTAAACACAAAAGTGTATTATGTCTTCGCTTGCAATTTTTGCAAGGACCTGCGAAACAGAATTTCAGTGTATGATTACTGCGCAAGCAATTTAAGCAAAGTTCAACTTTTTCAATATATTCAATTTTTTGGTCAACGGAGAGGTTTAAGAATTCAGGACATGATTGAATAAAATGATTAGATTTTTTTCAATAGTCACACAAAACCTTTTTATAGCTAGTACTAGGTCGATTTTTAGGATTGCCCGCAGTACTGTTTTGGCCATGACTATTTTTTGATTTTGAAATTTGTGATTCAAGAAAATAACCATTAGTTTTTATTCTAAGATTTTCACTTTCCTTAGTTGACATGAGTGTTTCTAGAAGATCAGCTTTGTTTTTAATGAATATTTTTAGATCATCTAAGCTTGGAGATCCATTGTTTTTATTTCCTAGTTGAACCTTGTGCTCTTCCCACTCTCGCGCTGTATTCCTGTCTGATTTATTGCTAATAATGTAAATTAGAAGAGTATCCCAATATTCTGTA
>CAJUYI010008089.1:0-11329 GCA_910591695.1 Galerucella pusilla
CAAGCCCGATATTGTACGGAGCCGGCTATGTACAAGCGATTTTGTACTAAGTCCATTTTGTACCAAGTCGAAACTTGCTTCTCCTTCCCCTTCCAGACTTCGTACAAAATCGCTTGTACAGAGCCGGCTTTGTACAATATCGGGCTTGGTACGTAACATATTCATCACGAAAATGTAAATGTAGCAATATCATTCATTAGTATTTTATGCGCTTCCGTACCGTTTATTTATTTATTTCCTTGCGAACATACCTAAAGGCTTGATTACCTAAATAATAGTTTATAAATTACATTGACAAATTAATAATAGCAATAACATATCCCCAGTATGTATTGTAATAGTTGTATGAGTTGTTCAAATAGGTTTGAAGCAATCTCTGAAAATAATTCTATGCAGAGATAGGTATTTGCATTATATGACTATATTAGATTGTGAAAACCTTTTCAGCCAAACACTTATCAATGTCCTCTAATAGGTTGTAATTATTTATAATTTTCATCATAATTTAATTTCATTTTCATAATTTTCCATTACCTACATTAACTTGCATTGCTTATTATAATTTTAATTTTATTTCAATAAAAGTTCCACTTGTATTGAATTACGAATACTTATGTGAACAAAAAACTGAACTGACTTGAAGATAGCGCTAACTCATCAACTTATATTAAATTTTTTCATTTCAATTTCTCCCTAATCTAATCTAACCTAACATTGTTTTGAAAATCTAACATCGATAATGCATAAGCAGCCTTCCCAACTAACATTTTAAGGGCCGGTTTTACAAGAGAGATTTATACTAGGTATAGTGTTATTCTGGGAATAAAGTTATACCAGAATGTATACCTAGTTTAAAACTAGATGGTTTTACGATGCTTTTTCACATAGGTATAGCAATTCTTGGAGTAAAAATTGCTATACCGGTGTAAAAAAGCATCGTAAAACCAACTAGTTTTATTCTAGGTAAGTATATAAATTCTGCTATAACTTTATTTCCAGAATAACTATACCTAGTATTAATCTCTCTTGTAAAACCGGCCCTAAGTCGTAAAACCGTAAAACTGACTATCTAGTCAACACTCAACTCATTTTTACTAGTCGTTGTTACGTTCTAAATACGTCGTTGACACGTAACCACTACCAAAATGGGGAACACATTGTGGTAACTACAACGTCGTGAAATCGTTGCAGTGACGGACAGAAAGACGTAATAATACCGTTTCAACGACGTCATAATAACGTAATAAAGTAGTAATTCTGACAACATATTTTCTATCCTCCTCGGCGATACGTGGAACAAAATTTTATCTCTTTATCTTTTATAGTTTTTATCTAAACTTATAAACTATGGTGGCTTGCTCTACATAATCACAATAATATAATATTGGTAAATAATACAAATAAAAACACGCTCAAATCAGAGCTCCCTAATTTCGAAAACATAAACCGGGCATACTTTACTGATAATATGGATACTTTTAGCTCTCAATTTATCATTCGCCTCCAAAATAATTAGTTTTTCTAAAAAAATGTTAAGCGTAATGCGGTCTAGAAATTAATTTCATATTGATAAAATGTATAAAAAGGCTTTTCTTACATTCAGTTTGGTCATAAAAATGATATATCAACAATGTTCTGAGCTCAAAAGTAGGTCGAAGTATAATTTCGACAATAATTTTGAATTACACAAAATTGAAAGTAATAATCATTATGTCGTCCAAAAAAATAACGACCCTAAAGTTAAATTCACTTCACGGTAATTGTGACTTTGTAGTTCTTTTGAATATGTCTAACATAGGTAAAAAAACCAAAAAGTAATTTTTGAAGTAACGATTTCCAACAAAATACCAATAATCTGACCAAAAAGTCACAAACCTATCAGTAACAAACTGTTGAAACATTTACGTCATAAACATAAGCATTGGCAACTTAACAGTGAATCGGGCTTTAGAAACGTAATTATAACCACAACAATTTTACTTATATATGTGAATATAACTTATAGGTGAAGCTAATGGTGATTATTACCGCCAAAATTATACTTATGAGTAAAAATAATGTATATGTGATTCTAAGAGGAATGTTTCCGTAAAAATAACTTTAATTGTTACTGTTACGTTATAGGTAATACTCTAAGTAAATCTTTCGTATTATTGACCTTATAAATTCACTCTATTGTATATTCTTACGATAAAGGTATTATTTTCGTAAAAAACACGAAATTATTACCAAGGATAGGTTATAGTTCCTAAGACTAGAGTATTTATGACTTGAATTGTTAGTTGGGTTACCTATCTTTTGTCAAGGATATATTTGTATTTTTGGTTCAATTTATATTGAGATCATGTAACTGGAGGAACCAGGCTTATTTTCAAAAATTTAAAACACTCCCAAATCTGATTCTCACCCTCATTCGAATTCGCAGAAAATTAATCAGAAGCAAAAAATTCACAATTTCATAAAAACAGCAAAAACTTCATCATTATTGTCAAAGCTTCTAAGATGAATATCCATGATCCAGACTCATTCAGTTGTCAATTTGCAGGACTGAGTTCGTGAAGCACGGAATTTAATACAAGTTCAAAAACAGCTTAGTTGTTTTCACAACTCGTTCTACGATGAACAGATATTCGATTTTCTGGTTAAGCAATGAAATTATACTCAATCTGATCTAATAATTTAGACGGGTAGGGAGCCCCACAGCAAGTAGGCCTCATTAAATCATAAACATAGTTTATAATGTCCCCAAGAGGAACTTCCATTAAAATGGCTGGTGTTGGTCAAAACTCGCCGATCACGGATTCACGGATGGATGATAAAGCTGAGATATCAAAAAGAAGCTGCTTTATTGGCTCATCTTATCGTTAATGTCCTCGACTTAAGAATGTGTCTGATGCCTCAATATATGGAGCTGTTTTTAAGTTGATAGCGTCCAGCTAAATCCACTGCTGCAAAATTTAGTTCCGCCGGGTCAGTGTCAAGAATATTTTGGTTGCTGCACTGTTAGATCAGTGATTCCTTGGACAGTATGCAGTATTTTGTTCTATCCTACCTATTTTTGAATTCGCGCACTAGAAGCAGGAATTAAAATCCTACCACTATCTATTTCAATCGACGTGATATCCTTTACATTACAATAATTGTTATGTGTGATAAACGGATGACAGAAGTTTCATTTCTATAAATTTTTAATTCAATTTTCAGGTATTGTACATCAGACCGTCGAAAAAACGCTTCTAACTATCATGCTATTAGACGAATGTGTCGAGAACAAGGATGTCTGTATGAAGATCCCGATTTTCCAGCCGGACCCAAAGCACTTTATCATCATAAGAAACCTCCAATCAGTCCAATCGTATGGATGAGACCACATGTGAGTATTTTACAACCCGTACTAATCTGTCCCGTTGTCTGAATAAATAGTGTTTGGTCTACCACGTCTACTGATGAAGCGTCGTAATGAATACAAAAATGCTTCTGTTGAAAGTGATTTAACTAGCTCAAGATGAACTGCTCTGTAGACTGCGCATGTAAATAATACAATCCATACTTTGCTGCCATCTTTTAGCAGTAAGGGTCCTGCTAAATCAACACCCACAATTTCAAAAACCCCAGCGTCATTTATTCTGTTTGCCGGTAGAGGCGCAAAAGGAGTTTCAAGTGGCTTAGATGTATGTCTTTTACAATTTACACAGGCAAATATTATGGAATTTATCGTTTTATGGGCTTTCAGTAACCAAAACTTTTCTCGGATGACTCCCAATAAAACTTTTGGTCCTGCATGACAGCTATTTTCGTGTTCTTATTTAAAAATTTTCTTAACAATTTCATTTTTACTTGGAAGGATAATCGGGTATTTAAAATTTTCAGTAAAATCGCCAAATTCCAGTCTTGTTTTTATTCTTAAAATCCCATTACTGTCTTTAAAATACTCAAATTTACGCATTCCTTCCAGATTTTTACCTAAATCTTTCCTTTGCACTATTCTTAAAAAATATGTTTCTGCTCTTTCAAGTTCTTCTGTGCTAAGATGTACGTATTTGTTTCTTCGTTTCGCTTCAAGGCGCTTTTTACTTAATTTGTTTTTTAAATTATTACCATATCTCAAAATCCATCCAATAATTCTTTCAATTTTGTTATATTCTGAAACTTGGTTTGTTTTCTGCCAAAATACTTCATCTACTGAAGTCTCTACTAAATTGGAGCATATGACATTTTCTTGTTCTTTCCCAATTTCTTCTTCTGTAGCATATATTTTCCCTTTTGGCTATGTTCTTTACTTTCTTTCAGCCATTCTGGACCTTGCCACCATTTTTTCTCCATAAGCTGCTTTCCACTGCAACCACGTGATAAAACGTCGGCAGAATTCATTTCTCCCGGTACGTGATACCATTCATCTGCTCTGCTATATTTCCTTATTTCTTTGATCCTATTTCCAACAAAGGTATTCCACAACCCCTTTGTTTTTATCCAGGTCAAAACGATCATGGAATCGCTCCAGTAAGTAGTTTCCAGGTTTTTGGAATCTTCTACTTTTTTAACCGTTTCGACTAGTCTTACTCCTATTAAAGCAGCCATTAATTCGAGTCTAGGTAAAGTAACTGATTTTATGGGACTTAACCTAGTTTTTGCTAACAAAAGCCTAATAAAAACTGAATTTTGATTCTCAAACCTAAGGAAAACACAAGCCGCATAAGACAACTTTGATGCGTCTACAAAAACGTGAAGAGATTTTTGTGTTATCATTTCTTCATCTTATACATTATTTATCAAATATCTAGGAATACTACAAAAACTTAAAAGATCTACACTATTCAACCAATTTTAAAATAGTTTTTTTAAATCCTCAGGCAATTTTTCATCCCACGTAGGTTTCAAGCTCCAGGTTTCCTGTAACATAAGCTTTGGTAACAATGTAAAAGGAGATATGAAACCAATGGGGTCAAAAACTCGCTGAGTTGCTGATAAAATACCCCTTTTTGTTCTAGGAATGTCTTCAAGTGAACCCAAATTTTTAATTTCGCATTTTAAAATGTCGCTTGCAAAGTTCCATTGTATCCCTAGAATAGAAATGATTTTAGTTTCCTTGTTTTCCTGGTGTACTAAATTATCATTATTTGGTTCGTTATGAGTCCACCCCCTCAAATCAAAGTTTGCTCTTGTCGAGATATCTTTTGACTCCCCCATAAATGTTTCCAAATCCTTTTCGTTTTTGACGCTATAAACACAGTTGTCAACATAAAATGCATTTAAAAGTTGTTCTGCTGTTTCTCTAAATTTTGTCTCGTTTTTCAAATGTAAATTTAGTGTAGCTGCTAAAAGAAACGGACTAGGTTTTAACCCGAAAACAACCCTGCAATGTCTAAATATTTTAATTTGTCGTTGTTCGTAATCTTTCCACCAAATAAAACGCAAATAATTCCTATCTTCTTCTTTAATACTAATTTGTAAAAATGCTTTTGCGATATCTGCTGTTACCCCTATTTTATGTAATCTTAATTTTAGAATAAGTGGAATAGCTAGCTCTATCATATTAGGAACCTTTTCTAGTAGATCGTTAAGAGAATTACCGTTCTTATCTGTTTGTGACGCATCAAATACTGGCCTTATTTTTGTTGTGCAACTTGCTTTCTTTATGACCGCATGATGCGCTAAGTAGTGGTGCCCATCTTCATTTTCATATTCATCTAGATCGACTTCTTCGATAATTCCCATTTGTTCCCATTCATTAAATATTTTGTCATAATCCTTAAATTTATTCATTGACAGTAAACGCTTTGTATTTGAAAATAATCGATTTTCCGCAAGTTTAAAATTTGACGTAATATTGGGAAAACCGTCGACCCATGGTAGAGACACCTCGTACCTGTCTTCTTCATTCATTCTGGTGCTCTCCACGAATTTTTCCAGTGTCTGAATCTCCAATTCTTCCTGGCATTTTTTCTCTGCTGGTTCTTATATGCCCAACACGTCTAAATTCCATAAATTTGCCAAAGAAGAATCAGAAAAATAAGTAAAGACAAACAAATTGTTTTTCATACAGCTTTGTTGACCCATTAGGGTCCAACCAAAATTTGTACCTAAAGCTACTAGAGAATCATTTAATTTTAATATGTTTCCTGTAAAAATTTTTCCGAAAATATCTGCTCCTATTAATAAATTTTTTTCAAAATTGTTAGAAGCAATGTCGTTTATCACTATGTTTTTTGATTTCAACTCTTTAATGATATTTATATCGTTTAGCTTTGGTATATAATGACATATTTTATTCTGTTCAAGCAAAGACATACCAATGTTAAAAGTTTCTTCTGGATTTTGAACATTTGCTTCAAATAATCTATGAATTTTTGGATCACTTCGCAAGCCGCCAAACATTCCCTGAACAATATTTTCCTCACCGATTTTAATAAGCCCTAACTCTTCAGCGCATTTTGATGAAATATACGAACGCTGTGAGCCGGTATCTAGCAGAGCCCTTACTGTTTTGGATCTATTATTATCAGAAACAATTTTGACATTAATTGTTTGAAGCAAAGTTTCTGAATTCACCGTTATCATCGTTTGCTCAATTTTTTCCTGTCTATTTCCGTTATTTTCTTTCTCCTTCTCATGCAGATCAGGACACATAAGAGTGTGATGTTTTCGCGCGCATTTTATACATTTAACTGTATATTTGCAAGTTCTGAAACTATGATTGGGTTTCAGACACGAGAAACAACCTCTTTTCTTTGCTACTGCTGTCTTTTTCTGTTCCAATGTCATTTTTTGTGCTCTTATGCAATCCTGACTGTTATGAGTGTTTGTATCGCAAAATATGCAAGGAAAATTGGGCTTACCTTTGGGGAAAGTATTTTTTACATGCAACATTTCTACAAAGCACCTATCCGTACCCATTTTGACTCCATTGTTCAAAGAAAAACTGGTTTGTGCAAGCTTTATTCGCTCGTCTGCTTCCACTTCGGCTTTTGGGAACTGCAAAAGACCCTGTAATTCATTGATAAATTTATTATTAGTTAGACGGTTTCGTTCCCAAATTTTTGGCAATTCGTGTGGTATAGCTGACTCAACCAATGGTAAAAGCATTGCGGCGTATTTATCACTAGTCACACCCAATGTTTCCAGCGCCCTGAGCTGTGTCTCTAATTTTTCATACAAAGTAGATAAGGCCATACCTGTTTTTTCCGGTGAAATATGTTGATTTAAAACTAGGCTTAAAAGTTCTCTTACATAAACCTGAATTAAAACTTCGTCTCGTGCAAACCTAGTTTTGAGTTGGTCGATGGCAAGCTTATAGTTGGTTGCTGAGGGTGGGAAACTTTCTATCAAATTTCGGGCTGGCGAGTTTTCTTCGGTGGATTGGATGAGGTACTGAAATTTGTCTTCATTTGGCAAATCTGGATCTCCATCTATTTTTCGAAATTGACCCCAAAAATTGATCCAATTCTTGACATTTCCGTCAAACTTTTTTATTTCTAATTTTGGCAGGTTAAAATTTTTTGGTGTGTTCATTGTTCCTTTTTTAACCTCCATTTTTACTTCTTTCAAATTTTCTAATAAAAAATTGCATTCGCTTGTATATTTTGTTACCTCAGTGCAAAATTCCATTTCTTCTATTATTTCTTCATTAAAATCTTTGTCACTGGGTTCTTCATTACAAAGCAATTCTTTTATATTGTTGTCAAGGGACAATACCTTTTCTGCTTTTAATAAAACTTGTTGCAGTAATTCATTTATCTTCTTCTTATCGTCCGATCCTACCTTCTCAATTTCTTGGAAATGTTTTCTTGCAGCGTCTTTGATTATTTTTCTCTCTAGTTTCATAGACTGCATTTTCTTCCTTTCAAATTACCAGGGATGCCAATAATGTTGGGTTCGCGGTTCTTTTAAATGAAATAAATTCTTTGAGAAGGCGACTTTTAAATTAACTTTTTAATTGACAACTTCTAACTAACTGACAATATCAATTATTCTAGTTACAGTAATAATAAAACTATAAGACATAGTCTACTATGTAAAATCGTTGTAAAAGGATAAACAGCGTGTTCCAACAAATCGTATGGATGAGACCACATGTGAGTATTTTGCTTGGGTATTGATGTCATTTTCTGATCCAATTTTATTGTAAGTGTCAAAATCTTTATTCTATATATATAAATCTGGTGTCGCGGTGTTTGTGTACTCTTCCAAAACGGCTTGATCAATTTTCAAGAAATATTTTTTTTGGTAGGTATTAGAGTAGGTCGTTAAGTATATTTCATATCGCGAGGTAATTAGAATGCCTCTTTTAGGAATTTTTTTTAAATCCATTTTTACAAATATATTTTTTCTCATTCTTGTTTTATTTGCAATGGAGAAATACCTATAACCCATTATGTTAACCCTTTTATCTCTCTCCTCCTATTATTTGTTTAACGAAACATGTCGACAATTTAAACTTCAAGATTCCAGTGAATCCCGGTGCAAACGGAGACTGCTGGATATGAGAGCAAAAAGTATTCCAAACTGAAGGCATATCCTGAAGTAGCTTCAAGAAATAGAGCAAGAAAAACTACCAGCTCCTGAGATGTTGCTCAGGAGGGAACAACAGATCTTCAAAGTATCAGTTAATGCCCATCCCAGTAAACAGTACGTCGTTAATGTTAGGAATGAATGTATTATTTCTAAAATAAAAGACAGGTCAATTTTAATTTTCAAATCGTCACCACATAGGTGACGTAATCGGTAATTTTCTTAGCTGCAAGCATTTGTCTCAGGTGTCTTGAGACAAATATCTATTTCTACTATCCAACAACGAGTGAATTTCAATAATATGCGATACAAAATGATCCCTCTCAAAGGATGACTGATGAAAGTCAGATTTCCAGTAACACAATTGTACACCACAGCTCCTTCTGGCCATCATCTCTCATGTCTTTTTCAAACATCCGCTGAAAGAGAATATCGACGTACAATATCCAACTAACTATATAGTTATCGTCAATCTATTCCAAGTATTAGAGTTTGTTCAACCATCCTTTGCCGTTACGTCATACATTGTCCATCTTGATCTCTCATTCATGAGATGGATGAGACGGAATTATGACGTCATTAACGTATTTCTTAACAAATATCGACGTGAATTTTATTTGTTACTTTTGACTTCATCAAATTTAAGGTTAGCTATATGTCAAAATAGCGAATAAAATAAACGACATGCCGAAAACCCGGATATACGTCACAATCGATGACGCACACCAAAAAGGGTATTATCTTAACTATATTATGTCATTGATTATAATTTTGAGATTAAGTGTAAAATAATATTCAACTAATATAAGACATACGTAAAACAGCAGAATACGTCAACGATTATGACGTAACGGCAAAGGATTGTTGAAGAAACTCCATCACAGAAAACCTAATGATACTATACGTACTTTGATACTCGTCTACTAGATGACGCTAGACTAGTTTTATTCTTGTTATAACAAAAGGGAAAATACAAGGGTTATTTTTGACCACAAACATGGATAAAAATGATATTTATTATATCTAAGCCTACTCTATTATGGCGAAACAACGTACCAGGTAATAAGCAGCTTCCAATCTAGGTACCAACCAAAGGAAAACGATCAATTACAGGGTCATTACACGACATACTGTAATTACAATAGCTCTAAAAAAAACGTAACAATCGCAATGCTAGTTACATCTACATCATGTGATGACGATTCGAAAATTAAAACATTCTGTATATTTATACATCCTCGGGAATCGAACTAATTAGATTGCTGTGGTGCTGGAAATGTTTATAATTTTTTTGGGGATGGAAGTAAATCTGTTAAATATAACCTAGGTGAAAAAATTTAAATAACCGCAATTAATAGTACCGACTCAGTTACTATTTTTATTCTGGTAATATCCGTAGTAGATGTATTCTAGATTTGCAGCCTTATTGGATGTTTCAGCCCCCAACAAAAACTTGTACCGATACGTTTAGCAATGAAAGTACCACACAAAAAATTCATTTCATGGTAGAAACTCGCATTGCACATAAACGCTTGTGATTTTTTTCTTGTGGCTAGGTAATGATGATAACATCAGACTCGCAACTGGGATTCATGTTTAACTTTGCCTCCGACACCTTGCGATTCCATATCACTCGTTAGTGAAGAAAAAAATTCTCAATTCTATTATTATCTCTCCAGGATCTTTATGGTTGCGCGAATCTTCTGCCAGGAAGTGACTACTGGTAATTGCGGAGGATTGATATTATTAAATAGCAATTAAAAATAGATAAGGTTATAAAATAAATTATATTTATCAGAATTTGTTCCAGTAACTATATTTAACTATATTTTTAAGACACCCAAAGTATAATTTTATACACACTTGAACCTGTTTCTTACACAGGTGTTAATTAAAATGCAGCACCAATTCTTTGAACAGTGATATTTGTCGATTATTCAGCTGAAGGGGAAAATTAACCTGACAAATGGAAGATTTATAGTTTCGAATTTATTTATTTCTTAAATTGGATGTACCGAACCCATTTATATATTAACTTAGATTGCTGGATGTCTTCACATGTTCTTCGATTTCATTATAGTGGATATTGTTTGGAAACAGTAATAAAGCAGTTTACTTACTTGGGTGTTGATTTCTCCTCCACAGCCTTGTTTTGCACCATGGATAAGAATTCTAAAATCAAAGCTAATCGGGCTATTGGAGCAGTAATGGATATAATGTGTCGGTCAAAAATGAATACTTGGGAATCGCGGATTAATTTATACAATTCAATTATTTTATCTTCTCTTTCCTTTGGAATTGGTATATGGGGTCTACGTTACACTGATATTATAGAGCGCGTACAGGTAAACTTTTTCAAAAAACTTCCAAGTCTGTCAAAGAATACCCCAGATTACATTTTATGCTTGGAAACATGTTCCGATCATTTGTCAATGGTTGTTTTCAAACATGCCTTACTTTGGATAAACAAACTGAAAGAAATGGACTCTTCAGAACTTTCAAAAATTTGCTTCAATCGACTTGCTCAGTTAGAATCTAATAATAATTCAAAATATAATTGGGTGACGCAGCTTAAAGAATTGTTTATTTATGCGCAATGTGAGTGTCTATGGGAAAATTATTTTAGTACGCAGTTGTTTAACTTATTGACAATCGAGTAACTCTCTAAACGACTTTCAACATTTAATTGCATATTATCTCACTTAATATCGATATTGCTGATTAATCAGTATCGATAAAACCATTGTACTGTTAAATTAAATCTTAATTCATTTAAAAATCGGTAAATAAGTACGTGTTCAATGAAAATATATATTTATGA
>CAJUYI010008090.1:0-11328 GCA_910591695.1 Galerucella pusilla
ATGGAAAGTGTCTGACAGATAGTGATTACAATCATAGATAATATAACACTGATAGATGGGAATCTGACCCGTGGCGCTTCATATGACGAATTAATTTTACTAGTGGCGCCACCTTGAGGGTCGGAAAATGAAACTCTAACACATTTGACATGGTTGTGATCCCCGCTAACAGTGGAAAAAGAAGATTCCTGTAAATTTACAGTTTTTCGCGGCTGGCGCCATATTCAAAATTACTGTGATTTTATTTTTATTGCAATATGGCATTTATGGTCCATTATTTGATATTTCATTCAAAGTAACTCAACATTTTGATTGATATTCCAATAATAACAATCAAATAGTCAAGTTAAATTAAATGAAATGTCAAAAATGGACCATATAATGCCTGGAGTGGGAAAAATGAAGCAATAATCATCAAGTTTATATATTTTATTCAAAATAAAAAGTACACAGCCAATAAAACGTTTTTTACATCTTTTAATGACAAACAGGAAGAACAATAAATGTAGAAAATTATTTTGAATCGCATACGATGTAAAGTAAAACGATTTTTTAAGGTAAGAAGCATTAATAAGTTTATAATTATTATCAGTGATCAGGGAACGACGCAAAGTACAACAAATAGTGAAACAGTGACCTTCTCACCTTTATTATTGAGATACAGAACAAGATGCATATTATTGTGGAGTACAAAAATAACTAAATGTAACATTTTGAAGTTAAAAAATGACAAACATTCAATAAAAATCAAGTATCAGCAACTGTTTCTGTGGGCAGATGTATAATAAGAAAAAAAACATTAAACACATCCATCTACAGTTAGCTATAACACAGCTAGGTAACTGAAATGTGCATACTATCTAAAAATCAATTTACAAGATTATGACTATCATTACTAATATATTATATTATGGAGTTACATTTGGATATTTTCAATCGTATAGCTCAAACACACATATTGTGATTGTGAACAATTACATATTTGTTTCTCGAAACTACTTACCTTTGAAAAATGTTCGTACATTTCTTCGAGAAATGATGGTTTTATCTCTTCTGTGAGGTAGAGCAGTATCTGTAGACAATTTATTTATCTACTAATATAATACTTTAAAATATGTTATTTAGTTGGTTTTTGATGGGAAAAACAAACCAAATAATACAACAAAAGGAACAGACAGAAAAAATTTTATTATATACATACCATTGTATAAGTGCTTGATGCCCTGCAATCCTTCCTCCTCAAACATCTGGTTAGTGGATGGAATATCTGTAACATATGTGTTCATTTTTTCTTATGTACATTGTACGACTACAAAAATTATAGCATAACGAGTTACATAAAACTCATCAATTAAATTCCTCTCATAGGTTTTCCTTGGAGTTTTAACTTTCCCAAGTGGGGAATAATCAATTGATGTTTGCATCATATCTACAGAATGTTTAAATGAGTAAAATTATTTCAAAATTATGACAATAAATATCTTCATTTTGCTCAGGAGTTGTTACCTGTGAGGCACTATAGTGGGGAACAAAAAATGAGATCCCTCCTTTGGATTTTAATCTTAGAAACATACTCTCATCTAATAACATTCAATAAATATATGTATAAAAAGATTCACTTACCAGGCAAAAACAGGGATAGCAAAGAAAACCTTCTCAATACCATGTCTCGTCCTCTACTTTTAGAAAGCAGTCCTGGCCAAAGTGACGAGGGCATATTCTCCTATTTTTTTGCCCTGTTACATCCAAAAAGAGGTTTCCACTTCTTTCCAGCCAAACCGAATGTTGTTCTTCATGGCTGGGAAGTTTAAAGCTGTATAAAAGAGTAACTACTTTAATATTTTGTCACTTTCTAGTTAATTAAACATATTTTATATTATAAAAATAAACTTACCTTGTGCACCTCACCCTACAGTCCTTATATAACTATGCATTTTGTTGCCATTGTCTATTGATATAAAAAAGTCCACACTAAACTAACTTAACACACCCTGTCGATCTTAACAAAATATTATATACTTATATACAATAACGAAGAACAATAATTTGGAAAATTATGTAACTAGGTAGGTACTACTAACCGACAAAATCGTTAGGTTAGGTTAAACAGTGGATTGTGGGTGGAAGTCAGTGGAAGTATCTTTCAACGGCGTTAGGTACAGGTTCATGTTCTCATTAAATCCGCAATTTATATATATGTATATTTTCCGACTCCCTGTGTGGCAGTACCCTCGCCTGTTCAGAGATTCCCCACCCTGATTACAATATTCCAAAAAATGGATCTTATATTATAGAGTTCACACCACTTACGTCTTTCTCCCTTTTTGATTGTTTTTGGAGGACCAAATAAACCTTCCCAACATTATTTATAGCGTCTACTGTACCTCCGAATAGCAGCATATTCTCTTCTTAAAGGCTTATTAAGTATTCCTTTTGTTTTTTTGTCGTTCTCTGTGATCCTGACAGTTTTCTATTTTTAGAACAACTTAGGTATAATAAATAATTTTCAAAAATAACCAGAAGCGTGCAAAAAGCCAAAAGCAGTTTATGCAGGTTACTTACAAATGTTCTCTATTTAACTTTGTCTTTAATTTTGCTATTAAATATCCAATAGCTCCTTGAGTACTGTTGCCAGATACTTTCCTAAAAATTTTAACAGTCCTATAATATATATATTTGAAGAATAGCATTTCAACTCAAAATTTCAAGAGGCCCGTCTGTTAATAACTTATTTTCAAGATGTATCTGAATTTCAAAGGATTAGTTACAGAATAGACTCCTTAGTGCTTCAAGTTTAAGACGGGGCGCTCTCATTGAATCACAATTTAAAACTTAGCGCGTGTATGTATATGTGTTGTTTATCGAAGGTTGGTTAGTTAGTTCATTGAGCAGAAGGGCGTACCTATTGTCTATAATCCAAACTTTTTCATAGTACCTGTATTTGATATCACCCCTTATGACCGACCTGTCACGTTTTTTGGAATGGTCTATTAGGTGTGACAACTATGTGACAATCAGCTATTCACATGTCATTCAAATTGTTTCTTTTCTACGATAACCGTCATCCAATATAAAGAACATCTTGCGAATGTGTTGTAATAACTCTTGAACAAAAGACAATCGCTATTGCGTGTGTTTTCAGAAGTCACGTGATGGTAAAGATTCAACGCTTCTACCACATGTAATCGGTCAATAATTTTTCAAGTATTTTTTTTCAGTATTCAGTAATCGCATTGGAACAATTTAGTTTGAAAATATATTTTCAGAGAGAAAATTTATAGAGAAACAAAACACGAACGCGTTATAAATTGTCCTGAATTATCCGATGAATTACCGTTTTTGTAAAAATTACTACTAAACCAAATCAGGGAAATCATCTAATTCGAGCATTTTTGAACATTGCTGTACAGGAGAAATTGAGGATACACAATGACCCTATTTTTTACACGCTTTCTGTTGTTCAGTAACTTAGACCAGTAGCGTATTATGCTAGCTTTAATTAAGTTTCACAAATAAACGAAAACAAGTTTTTTTTATTCAAAAAAACAAAGTAAAATGTAATAAAAACTATTAATTTGAATAAATCGGTGGCTTAAATGCTGAAATAAGTAGAAACTACGAACCTTCGCGGTAAGTATAAAATTTTTATGTGTGTTAGATACCTAAACATTGCCAGAACAAATGTGAACTATAAGCATAAATGGACATCTATGAGATTTGGAGATCTTTGAACAATAATTATTGAAAGTCATGTTACGGTATTTGATTTTTTTTACAATTCCATATTAATATTTAAAAAAAACATTCTTGCATTCACGGTCGACAGCATGAAATCTTTAAGATGGATATAGATCGCCAGCCACAGCACTGAACCTCACATCATTGGAAATAACGTTGAATTTCTAAAATAAACGGAGTCTATCAGCTGATGCCCGCTATTTTTAACTACTCAGCAGAAAATCCAAACATTTAGTTGAGTCCACCACAAATTCCGCTTAATTCTGGCGATTTACATTAACGAATATTTTAATACATTTCCAAGCACCAAATCGAATCGTTTCATAGGAAAAATCTTTAGTTTTAAGCTGAACTAAAATATATTTTTACTCCTGTGAAGTTTATAAACTGTCACATAATCCTATAAACAAGTCTTCTTTTTTCCAATTAAATAATAGTGTACCATAAAGAACTACTGACAACGAAGCTATTTTCTTGATGAATGTTTTTCTTCTTCATTTCCGAAATATAAATAGCTATCCACGTAATTTATATTGCTTTATAAACATATTACGTAACTTTAGTCGATCAGGATTAGTTAGCTTATGCGGTTTTAGCGTTTACACCTTAATTGAGTCCACGAGTAAACCTAGGCTCACCTCGGGAGGCACGATATGCGTCAAACTTACGGAGACCGGTCAAGGTCTCTGCTAAATTTTGTGGATGTCTGAAATTCGATGGTCGCACCGAGAAAAAATAGTCCAAGTAAACTGGTTTAATTAAGAAATTCTCGCCAACCATAATCAAACTTGAATTGCCCTAAGATTTTCTGACAATTTTTTTAAGCTAGCAGTTTTATTCTAGTTATTAAAATTTGTTTCTGGAATTATTTTAATTATGATAGTATCAATAAAAATTACCTGATACTATATAGATATGTATGTTAACTACAATTAAATTTTTTTTTATTGGTGAACCATTTTACCTATCTAAAGCACGCCTCAGAGTGTTTAAATCGAACTTTAAAACACGCGCGTTTTTGAAAGTTACCATGGCAACATCAACAACTCTAGAAACGATGTCTGAAAGACAATTATTTTATTATTGATCTGACGGGAGTACTTTGTAACGTCAAAACCTTCATTCGAACAATATTTAACAATTTCAATTTTATAAATGAAAATGGAAAGTACAGTCGGTATTGTTTTTCAAATCGGAGGAAATGGTATTTAAATTAATACTGTTAACATTCTCAGAACTCAATGAGGTTGACCTTCCATCAAAATACAAATTAGTTTATGTTTTCCTCATTTCCATGACAACGCAATTCAACCATTTTACGTCATTAGTTCTTATTTCTAAATCTTGTTGTTGTGGTAGTAATAGATACCAGTATTGGCAGTATTTATAATTTCAAAGTTCTTATTTCTAAATCTTGTTGTTGTGGTAGTAATAGATACCAGTATTTATAATTTCAAAGTGCACCAATGAAAAAAATAATGTAAAGTATTCGTGGATAACTGTTCTCTAAAACACTTACTCTATTTCGAAAAATCGCACGTGTTTTAAAAACCTTAATATCCACTTATACTTTAATAGGTATACTATTATGGTTCTGTGATATTTAAAATTCTGGAAACAATATATATAATTCAGAATATAGATATATAATTCAAAAGTGTAGTTCTAGCACTGATAACATTTTTAAAGAAAATTGAGACGCCTGCCACCACATTGCAGTGAACTACAGCCGAAAGTAGCCATGTAAAGAATATCAACTATTTTGATCACAAGTTTTTATCTGTTAGGCAGAGTTAAGTATGAAATTGAATATGAAAAAAGTATTATTACAGTTCCCTGTAATATAGCAACCTTGATTGAATTTGAAGTGTAATTCAATAGCCGTCGGTGCCTATAGCCCGGGAAGTAGTTGTTGCTTCTAAGTTGAACGGTCACTGTTTTCGATGTATATTTTTCAAAACTTGTAAAGCCTTGAAATAATCATAATTATTCAGTGATATCTATACAATTAAATATCAATTTAGAGTTTAATATCTGAAATAATGTATCATGGACAAACATGATTTTCATTTGAATAAGTAGGTACCTACCTATATATAAATTAAAAGGTACATCCTGTATTTTGCGATATAGATGAGTGAGAAAACAGCAAAAAGTCCCCTGGAAAATAGAAGTATGTGACCACGGACTAATCTCTGAAACCATTTTTATTCTATTGCTGAATACGAATCTGGAATTATTTCTTATTACATGATTGATATTTTTTGTGCAATATAATCGAGTGAGGGAAGTCTTAAATTAACAATCACATAGTTATATTTTTGGTTCAAATATTCCTTTTTCATTTCAAATTAAATACAGGTACCCATTTAAATATGTATCGAAATCATTTTTATTGACAGTTGTTGACAATACATTCTTTCTTATTTTCATCTGCTATTCCGTAAGGATACGTAACATGCCGGTCACCTTGGAAGTTATCGCTTTCAATTGAAAGGAGACAAATTCTGGATACTGAACGTTTGATAATACCACCTTGGGTCTAAATACTAACAACTCCAACTACACCGTCATCACCTGGATAAAGTTGGATAATTTTTTTCAGCTGCCACTACAATGAAGGTACATTATCGTTTTTTATGACAACTAGGGCACCATGCTTGATTATTTTGGAACTGCTAGTCTTCCATTTAATTAGTGCTTGAAGCCCTATAAACAGGGTGATTCATTAAGAATGTCCAATCTCTGAACTGTAGATTCTAGACCTCAAAATATGATTCTGCTCAACATGCCCCATGCAAATATTGCTAGCTTCCGAGATACGGGAAGTTCAAAGTTTGCATTTAAATTTTGATTTTCGCAATAATTTTTTATGTTTTCACAATTTCTCTTTGAAATTTGGCATGAGGAATCATATTTTGCACACTAATTTAACATTGCTAATAGAGGGCGCTAGTTACACTTGTTTGTGTTAGTTTAATCGAAGTAAACTTTTTTTGGGCTAAACTTACAATTAAAATAATAAAAAAAATTTAAAAAGCGTTAAATTCTACAAAAAAAGTTACTCCTCTTTGATTCGTGTAACTCAATCGGTTATCGAGTTATTTGCTTCTAAAAAGTTCAATAAATTCTAATTTTTCCATAAAAAATTTTATTATTCCTTAAATATGTAACAATAACAAATTTGTGAACAAAAATAGAAAAAATTCAAAGCAAATGCTCAAAATGCCCACCATTTACACTTTATGATCGGCTTTCGTAAAGATCTCTTAATATCAAATAATCCTTGTCTATTATTTTTAATTATACCCGCGGCATCTTCTATTTTTCGTCGCAGTTGTGGAAGAAAAGTAATTTTTTCTTTGTAAACAATTTGCGACCAAATTGAAAAATTCAAAGGATTGAAATCAAGGCCTCTTAGTGGCCAAGCAAACTCACTTCCACGACCAATCCATCTCGGAAACTAGCAATATTTGCATAAGGCATGCTGAGCAGAATCATCATATTTTGAGGTCTGGAATCTACAGTTCAGAGATTGGACATTCTTAATGAATCACCTTGTATATTCTTTATACCAACGATTCCAAAAAATGCTGGACTGGTTGCTAAATAAGCTGATATTTAGTGAGTCTATTGGTTGATATTTCTGTCAAGTTAAATTCTGGAAGGGCTATTAGTGGTCGTCCAATGAAAAAATGCCCTGGTATCAACGACGAAAGATCTTCAGCATCGGAAGATATTGCGGAAATGGGTCGGGAGTTTGAAACTGCTCCAATTTGATGCAAAAGAGTATTGAATTGCTTAAAATCAAATTTATTTCCACCAATGACTCGCTTCAAATAATGCTTTGTGATTTTAATTCCTGCTTCCCATAGACCTCCAAAGCTGGGAGAATTGGCGGGTATGAAATGCCATTTAATAAAATCTTCACCTAATTTGTATTGGATATTATTTGATTCATATTTTAAAAAGTTGAACATTTTTATAATTTCGTGATTGGCTCCAACAAAATTTGATCCATTGTCGGAATAGACATTATGAGGTTTTCCTCTTCGCGATATAAATCTTTCCAATGTGGCCAAAAATGATTCAGTACTTGAATCGGAAACTAATTCCAAATGAATAGCGCGAGTAGACATACGAATGAAACGACATATTATATAACATTTGATGATTTTAGGAGATCTAATATTCCTATCCTTCATAAGAAAAGGTCCCCCATAATCTAGACCAACATCAATAAGAACTTGTTCTTTCTTATCCCTGTATACAATAGTGCGTTTATATTATTCAATTGAATCACTAATAATATGTTACAGATATTACACAATTTTTAATTATTGGGTACTTTTTGTTTTGCTTTATTTTATAAGTTTGGTTTAAGATTTCATTTTTTTACTAAATGCAATTATTCAGCATTGTTTTTATATGCAAAACCAATTCTAAAGTACCTATGTAGAATCTGGTATAATTTTTAATGAATGCTTTCCATTTTCATATTATAAGATATATTATATTTGTACATTTTTTATTTTATATACAGGGTGGGGCAATCTTCTGACATCGGAGGAGTACATCGTTGTGGTGATAGATAGAACTTTATAGTTTTGTGTGAGCTAATACAGTTACTGAGGGCACATTTTGAAAATACTTTCGATTCTACAAGGTGTTCCAAAACCACGTAGCAGCACAAACTTACATTTTTTTAATGGAACGTACTATATTTTGTTCAAGTATCTAAAAAATCTCACCGAGAGCGTTACAAAAATATAGCACTCTAATATATTATAAGGGTGTTTTACAAAGATATGGCCAATTATTAGCAAAAAAGACCTCCTCTTTAACACTCTGCAGAACAGTAAATTAAAATAAATCAACAGGTCTTTGTATTCAAATGTCATACAGACATCATTGGCTGTGCTCAGTATTAATTAATTCTTTCATCTGTGGCTTCTTTGATACAGGGTGAAACAAAACGCAAATCAAGCAATGTCTCAAAATTTTTAAATGATTCACCCTATAAGTCTTTTTACAATTTGTTAGTACAATTAATAAACTTTCAAACGATGTAGAAAACTTGGGGCATTAGTTAATGGAAAATCGTAGATATTTTATGATAATGGTCAAAAATAAGTATTTTACGTACACAAATTAAATGGTATTAAATTTTTACATGCAACATCTTGTGAATTTTAACATTTCTAAGGCATAAATTCTAATCGTAATTTTGGAAGCATCTAAAATATCTTTGACTTCTACTCTTACCATTAGAGAAAGGAAAGAAGGAATTATGTTGGAAGAAATATTTTTGTTTACTGTAAGTAGGCTAATGTCGTTATAGTACTAATAAATATAAAAGCAGTTTGTAGTCTTTACGAAATAGGTACTTACTAAAGTCAGCACAAACAGTATATCTTATAGTTATGTGAAATGCAAGCTTGTATTTTATTTTCAGACTTTTTCTATTTTTGAAAAACTAACTAATTATGAAAACCAACATTATAAGAACACTCACATTTACATAAATGAACATTGACATTCTATGAAAAGTATAGTAGTTTATGCTAAGTGTTCAAAATAGCGACCATTTACTTCCATACAATTCTTTTCAAAAACGAGGATCTATACTCTTTCCAACATAGCTGGAGTTTTTGTGGAAAATGCGTTACGAATCCTTTCTTTCACGTCTTCTCTGGTAGTAGGTTCCGTTTGAAGTTGCTTGATGTATCCCCATAAATAGAAATCCATCGGTGTGAGATCTGAAGATCGAGGAGGCCACGAAATTGGTCCACCACCAGATGCTCCATCTCGTTGGAACCATAAGTTAACTATTGTGTTTGAATCAACTTCCTAAACACAAACGAAGAATACAGCAATATTTCTTTGACATTTATTAGTAGATACTATTTTGATAGTAGCCCACTTGATATAATCAAAAATATGGCTTGATTATGTTTCGCCCATTCTCAAACATGAATAAATATGAAATTTTTGGTAATTCCAGGTACCCATGGTAATAGCAAACATTTTATTTCATTGATTAGATATTGTAGATGCATCCAAAATTACGATTAGAATTTATGCCTTAGAAATGTTAAAATTCACAAGATGTTGCATGTGAAAATTAATTACCATTTAATTTGTGTATGTAAAATACTTGTTTAAGACCATTATCATAAAATATCTACGATTTTCCATTAACTAATGCCCCAAGTTTACTACATCGTTTGAAAGTTTATTAATTGTACTAACAAATTGTAAAAAGACTTATAGGGTGATTCATTTAAAAATTTTGAGATATTGCTTGCTTTGCGTTTTGTTTCACCCTGTATTAAAGAATCCACAGATGAAAGAATTAATTAATACTGAGCACAGCCAATGATGTCTGTATGACATTTGAATACAAAGACCTGTTTATTTATTTTAATTTACTGTTCTGCAGAGTGTTAAAGAGAAGGTCTTTTTTGCTAATAATTGGCCATATCTTTGTGAAACACCCTTATAATATATTAGAGTGCTATATTTTTGTAACGCTCTCGGTGAGATCTTTCCGATTCTTGTACAAAATATAGTACGTCCCATTTAAAAAAATGTAAGTTTGTGCTGCTACGTGGTTTTGGAACACCCTGTAGAATCGAAAGTATTTTCAAAATTTTCCTTCAAAAACTGTATTAGCTCACACAAAATAATAAAGTTCTATCTCTCACCACAACGATGTAATCCTCCGATGTCAGAAGATTGCCTCACCCTGTATATATAATGTAGTAAGAGCTATTTCAATGAACCATTCTAGTCAATTAATCATAATTGAATACAATTAAATGCATAGCGAAACAACATCGTTTTTTGAAATAGGTACTTAAGTTTTCTAGCCTAACGTACATTTTTATCAGCCCCCGAACCAAACACTCCATTTATAAATGAACAAGAAATGAAGATAGTAATTCGCACGACCCCTGTATATACGGCACACGTGTGCTTTTACGATCGTTTTTCGGCAAGTCTTTATCAGCGCTACATGAAAGAGCCAACGTGAAGTGACCCTACTATTCCTTTGTTTATATTGTTTATATACGTTTATATGTTATATATGTTTATATATGGTTGTACTGTCAAATTTATTAGAATTGATTTGAATTATAATTATTATATCCCAATACCTATTTGGTTTCTTAGCCTAAACTATTGAGTGAACGTAAGAAAGCTTTATTTTCATAATAATTGTCAATTAAGGCTTGCCAACCTATTTTATAATAATCTTCCGTTACTTGCCGCTTCATCTTTGCAAGCCACTTTTAAATAGTACATTTCTTTATAATTAGAAAGTGAATCAATCATCTGAGTCAATTAAGGCCACAAATCTCGAAACTCTAGCCAAGTATACCTATCTGGTTTCCTTTAAAATTTGGTAACGTTATTTTTGGTAAAGCCATTCAAAACGAGTCAATTTTGATTTAATTCGACTGCGTGCAATAATTAGATTGGCCATTTCACGCAAATTGAAACTCGTTAATTTGTTTAAGAGGATAATGATTTGTTGGAAAGTTGTAACGAGTTATTTTGTTGTTATAGATACAGGGTTAATTTTCA
>CAJUYI010008091.1:0-11328 GCA_910591695.1 Galerucella pusilla
ACTCGCGCTTACGCGCTCGTGCTGTTTCCAAACAACAATTTGTTTCTCAAAATCGAAGAAATTTGTATTTCGATAATCATCAACACACTTGTTGTATTATTATCGATAATTCTGCTTCCTCATCGATAATACCTTGATTACATTGAGACGTCAAAATTTTACTTCAAATTTGTCATTATTGACAACTAAGGGCCGGTTTTACAAGAGATTTATAATAGGTATAGTTATTCTGGGTATAAAGTTATACCAGAATTTATACTTAGTTTAAAACTAGTTGGTTTTACGATGCTTTTTTACACCGGTATAGCAATTTTTGGAGTACTGCTTAAAACAATTTTCATACCAGCTTCTCGAACGCAGCCCTGTTTGATTGGATATTCGTTTGAATGAATGCGTAAGCCATTGGGTACCGGACATTTTTGTCAGTGTCATTTTCATTTGACGTTAAAAATTACATTCGTGGTATGGTTGAAATAATACCCTTCTTGGTGTGCGTCATCGATTGTTAATCTCCTTCTATCACATTACGTAGGAAGAAACCGAAAAAAAGGAAGGTCTGTGATTAATCCCAATCAAAATATCACAATAATGAACCGTTTGAATGTTTTACAAACGTTAACCCTAATCTTTAACTTACAAACATTTGATAGGTTGATGTTTAGATTACGCACCAGCGCAACCTATCAATCGGTAGCTCAAAATACTATGAAGGCGTTACTTTCGTAGCGGCAATGTGTCTTACGTTTTTTTCTACTGTCACACTGACAGTTCTTGTCAGGTGTGTACTTTGTTGCTTACGGTCTATTATTATTTATGAGAACTGAATATTAATCTTATTGTTATATTTATCTAAGTAATACAAAAATATGCCTAGATACACGTAAAACATCAGTATTTTGAAAGCTCTCAAGTATTTTCAGTTAGAAAAAGAAGCTGGTAAAATTATTAATTTCATAGCCTTTTCGAATTTGGCTGAATACGATCCTGATGATTTTATTTATCAAATTTAAGGTTAGCTATATGTCAAAATAGCAAATAAAATGAACGACATGCCGAAAACCCGGATATACGTCACAATCGATGACACACACCAAGAAGGGTAGTATTTCAACTCTAATAATTTTTTTAAATAATTTTAACTAGATTAGCACTGGTCTTTATTGCTATTAGGAAATCCCACTCGTGGACTTCGTCCACTCGTGAGATTTCCATAGCAACAAAGATTCGTGCATCTAGTGAAAATTATCAAAAAATTACCACCACTTGTGTAATTACTGTTGAAAATTCCAAATTATTTTGATATATATTTTTCATTAAAGTGGAATTCTTTAGAATTTAAAAAAGGTAATATTAGTAGAGTCCAGAAAGTAAGGGTACACACAGTAAATTCAATATATTATATTTTAACAGTAGTCCACACAATTACAGACTTATCCATAACTGCGCGTGGAAACTCGATTCGAACATTATAATAATATTTTTCCAAATCAACCCTAAAACACCTGATAAGATCACCCCTTTAACGATTCAATACAACATTCGAAAATGAAAATAATTGACAAACACACAAAGCAACTTATACTAAAAATATAAACACTGTTTGTAGAAAGAAGTGGGTAGGTATTTCTAAGCCCTATTAGGAAGGATACGTAGACGTAATTATAAATTAGGGCGCGGACGTACGAGTGCGAAGTGTAGGCACACGTGGAATAAGCATGAGGAAAGAATATCATTATGGCTGGTAAGGTAACTAGTTGTAGGTAAGTGCAATGTCTTGAAGTGGGAACTTAAAGGCTGAGTAATGGGGTTTTATAGTTCGGCGGCTGGAATTATCTACGGATAGTTATTTAGACAATATCGTTTCGGTCAAAAATAGGGTGTGTGAATTAAGAATGAAGAATTAGTAAATATTTTTTTCTACAACTGCTATGATAAGTGACGTATTTCTCATAGCTTACTTACTTTCGAAACCAAATATTGCTCATACTGTGCCCAAGCCACATACATTTATGTGGAGGATCAAATAAAATCGACAAAAACATAGTATGCTACTGTCACCTTTAAATACCTACTCATTTGTCACAAAACTGTCAGATTATATTGGAAAATTTTAAATTGTAAAAGGTAGTTTCAATCGCGCTTTGATAAAAATCCCAATTTCTATTGGAAATATTAGTTTAAAAAGACATAAATATAAGTACAAATAATATGGATACTGACAAATACTCCGCCAGAGATATTGGAAAAAGCTGAAAAAGTATCTTTAGATTTGTGGCCGGAAATTTCAAGAAAAAAGTATGAATTGGCGTACGAAAAATTTATAGAGTGGAGAAGAAATACAAAAATAAAATCTTTTTCGGAAAGTGTACTTTTGGTATATTTTGAAAAGTTGTCAAAAAAATTAGAGGCGTTTACACTTTGGTCACAGTTTGTGCAGTTGTAGGAAAAGTAAAGTGTGCAACTTGTGGGGAAATTACTTTTCTCACTCGTGTGTTTGCGGCATTTGCCCTCGCATTCGTCCCTCGGGTTTGTGCCACAAAATTACACTTGTGAGAAAAGTTGAACTTTCCCCACTTGTTCCACAATATAGGTACTATTGCCAAATATGACGCTGTATTCTCAAATAACTAAAATTATACGTTGGGAGAACAATCGAAATAGCGTGGTTATGTTTGCGTCATTTTTCAATTTGTTTAGTGATATAGCATCTGATACGATAATTATGGTGAAGCAGTATCGAAGGTAGTCAGTACTTGGATGGGTTTCCACTGGAGAAACCCAGTCGTACAGCCTACTTGTAAATATCCATGTTTTCTTCTCTATGAGAAGGGTGGACTTCAGCATGGAAGATTTACACCATAAGTTTGATGAAGACTTTAATACAACAGATTTTTAGTTAAAGTAGGCCAATATCACGGTTTCTGAAACTGCAGTATTTGTTGGCACCATTTCTTGGAGTATTGATACGTTGCTTCATACCACTTCATTCATTTGTCTTGCAAAAGCGACAAACAAGCGACATTTGCTGATTCTTCTATATTTATTTGGCTGTTATACAAATCAATAATTTCGATTTTTCTCAGTTTTTGAAAATAAACTGTCAGTTTGACGTTGATGATAAAATAACAATACTTATGATGCTATAGAAACCGGTCAAAGCTGTCCATAATTTCATGCGAAAATTATCAAAGGTAATACCACGAGTGCTTCAAATTTTATCGATAATTTTTTCTTTTCCACGAAAACTTGTTTACTTGGCAAAAATATGAAAACAAACCAATTGAGAAAATCGCGAGTCCCTTAGGTGGAGGGATTTTATCTAAATTCGGTTTGTTTGAATGTTTTTGCCTCAAATAAACATGTTTGAGTGATGAGAATAAAAAATTATGTGATAAAATTTGAAGAGCGAGTTGTATTTGGGGAGATTATTTTTTTTATCAATTGTGGAGTGGAATTTTGTATTAAATGTTCAATATTTTTTTGGGTGGTGGCACTAAATCGGTTTGTGCTCATTTTTCAATATAATGGAAGCACTTTGAGTTGTCAATAATGACAAATTCAAAGTAAAATTTTGACGTTTCAATGTAAACAAGGTATTATCGATGAGGAAGCAGAATTATCGATAATAATACAACAAGTGTGTTAATGATTATCGAAATACAAATTTCTTCGATTATGAGAAACAAATTGCTGTTTGGAAACAGCACGAGCGCGTAAGCGCGAGTGTGGTTTCCTAAAACAACAATTTGTTTCGAAAAAGAGAAGAAATTTTCGATAATCATTAATTACACGAGTTGTATTTGTCAAGATTATTTCTGGATACAATGACTCTGACGTTTCTTTAATAATTTGACATTTTCTGTCAGTCACTAGATTTTTACTATCGAATAAAACAACTAATGACAAAGCGAAACACACAGATAGGAAAATTGCATGTATCCAATCAGGTGCCGAAATACAAAATCGAAAACATGGTGTTATCAGATATCAATCCTCATATTTAAACCAATCGAAGGCGCGTATTTTGTATTGAGTGAAATAATTGATAATAATACAAGTGTATTAATGATTATCGAAATACAAATTTCTTCGATTATGAGAAACAAAGTGTTGTTTGGAAACAGCACGAGCGCGTAAGCGCGAGTGTGGTTTCCTAAAACAACAATTTGTTTCGAAAAAGAGAAGAAATTTTCGATAATCATTAATTACACGAGTTGTATTTGTCAAGATTATTTCTTGATACAATGATTCTGACGTTTCTTCAATAATTTGACATTTTTTGTCAGTCACTAGATTTTTACTATCGAATAAAACAACTAATGACAAAGCGAAACACACAGATAGGAAAATTGCATGTATCCAATCAGGTGCCGAAATACAAAATCCAAGGCGCGTATTTTGTATTGAGTGAAATAATCAAAGGGTGCGGAAATAATCACGAGTGCTTCAAATGTTATCGATAATTTTTTCTTTTCCACGAAAACTTGTTTATTTGGCAAAAATATGAAAACAAACCAATTGATAAAATCACGAGTCCCTCAGGACGAGGGATTTTATCTAAATTCGGTTTATTTGAATGTCTTTGCCTCAAATAAACAAGTTTGAGTGATGAAAATAGAAAATTATGTGATAAAATTTGAAGAGCTGTATTTGGGAAGATTATTTTTTTCATCAATTGTGGAGTGGCATTTTGTATTAAATGTTCAATATTTTCTTGGGAGATGGCACTAAATCGGTTTGTGCTCATTTTTCAATATACTGGAAGCACTTTGAGTTGTTAATAATGACAAATTCAAAGTAAAATTTTGACGTTTCAATGTAAACAAGGTATTATCGATGAGGAAGCAGAATTATTAGTATAATACCGAATAATTGGCTAGAATAATGTATTGCTATTGGTTAAAATCACCAAAATGTCAGATTTTGACAAGTGTAAAAAATAATCGAATTGAATTAATAAAAATCTAAAAATCAATTCTGCGGGGAAGAGAAAAAATCACGGGATGGCTTTATTGCCAGTCCTCGCTTTCGTTCGGGCGCAAAATGTTCTCGACTAGTAAATGTTATCTGAAACAGAGTAGAATATCTGTGGAACGCTAGTGACAAAATATTTGTATCCATTCAAAATTCTAAATTTATTTTGTTTTCTCTAGCCGCTGTCCTATAAACATCGCTTTAAAGAACAAACTAGCAAGGGGCTCAAAATTAAACTTTGGAATTCTCTATTTTATGGTGAAACTACGAATTGAAGGAAGTGAAATACCAATAATATGATGGATATAATCTACAAAACTCAAATGTTTTTTCTTTTGGACGTGAATGTATAGTTTGGCAAGTTTATCTGGAGCTATGCGGCATCGGTAAGAGGCGAGGAAATATGGCGCATATCTGTCATGAACGTACAAATGGCGTACGGTACTTATTTTATCAAGTAAAACTGAGAATACAAAGGTCACTGACAATACCAACGCCACTGGATAAATTAATATCAGTCAATTAACGGAGTGAGAGGGAAGAACACCCGCACGCGCTTGCCAATAAGAAGTCAGCTGGTCAGGCCATTCGATAAAAATCACCATAACAAATTTGGAAAAGTGCTCATCTTTTAATATTCATAAATTGGAAAAATAAGGTTGATACACTTACCGACTTAAAATTCGATCCATTCTAAATAATGATTTATTTGAAAATGCTCTTACTTTCAAATGCGGAAGCTGATTTATTGGAATTTTTTAGCAACTATTAGATAAAATACTGTAGTTTTAAGATTATTATTCGGACATCTAGAAGTAATTCAGTATTCGCTGGATATACAGGGGGGAAAAGAAAACAATTTTTTCCTTTACTTTTGACACACCTGGTAGGTTAATTCTGCTAGTAGATCTGCTCACAATTAACTTTATCAAGAAGACTGATTTGTTTCCCACATTTTGTTCCTTCATTTACTCTAATATCTTAAATTGTTTGTGGAATGTGACGGTTTAAACAAAAATGCAACATTCTCAATTTTTTTATTCAGTTTTATCAGAGTGATACATAGTTTTATAAACAAATCAAACAACAAATAAACTAATAATTATCACAAATTAATAACGGGTATTTCCCTCACGAGCGCGAATAACTGCCTCAATGCGTTGTGGCATACCCTCTGTTAGATGTCGAATCTCCATCTGGCCAATCTGATCCCATTCTTGGACCAAAGCATCTCTCAAAAAATTTAAATTACTTGGAGAAGGAATTCGGTTACGAACTTGTCTGCCCATCATGTCCCAGACGTGCTCAATTGGATTGAGGTCTTGGCTACGTGACGGTCAGTTCATCCTTTGAATTTCTGTTTCGTCCAAATATTAAGATACGCCCCAAACCATTACCCATCCTCCTCCATAACAGAGTCTTGTGGAAAAATTATCTTGGTCAAACCTTTCGCCTCTCCTTCGTTATATTCTTTCACAGCAATCTGGAGAACGTAATCAAAACATTGACTCGTCAGAAAATAAGATCCTACTCCAGTCATCGACATTCCATGGTGGTGCTCCCTGGCAAATCGAAGACGGGCTGTTCTGTGATTCCTAAGTAACTCCGGACCAGTTGCAGGTCTTCTGGAGCCTACTCCATGTTCTCGTAATCGCCTTCGAATCGTTATTTCGTTAACAGCTACTTGGCGTCCTTCTTCCAAACGATTTCGAGCCATGACAGCAGTAGTTTTTCTTCCTCGCAAAACGTTTAATGTTACAAAACGATTATCTCGAACATTTTCTGTAGAACGTCGTCTGCCAGATCCTCTTCGTCTCGAAAAACTACCAGTTTCATTGAAACGTTGTACAGCTCTCTGGACGCTACACCTTGTAACACCCAATATTAATACTGAGACCTACCGTCTTGTACCAGAGCAACTGCTCGTGCTGTATCAGTAGGTGTTAAAACCATGATGTTAAATTGAATACTGATAATTAAACTAGAATTGCCAAGTAACTAATATTTGACAGTTGTCATTGTGAGTTTTGAGCACTCTACTTATTTTGTAGTTTATTATCTACGGTCATTTAAATTATGACAATTTCTAAAATGTTGCATTTTCTTTAAACCGTCACATTTCACAAACAAATTAAGATATTGGGGTGAATAAAAAAACAAAATGTTGGAAATAAATCAGTCTTTTTGATAAAGTCAATTGTGTGCAGATCTACTACCAGAATTAACCTACAGGGTGTGTCAAAAGTAGAGGAAAAAATTGTTTTATCTTTTCCCCTGTACATGCGGCGAGTACTAAATTACTTTTAGATTTCCGAATAATAACATTAAAACTACAGTATTTTACCTGAAAGCTGCTAAAAAATTCAAATAAATGATCCTCCCCAGTTGAAAGTTATAGCATTTTTAAATACATCATTGTTTTGAATGGATCGAATTTTAAGTCCGTAAGTGTAGAAAAAATCAAAGGAAGCAAGCACATTGAAGAATTAACGCTCAATCATATTGTTAATAATAAAAAGTCCCTCCTTCTAATTATCATCACTACATACTTAGCACTTTAGCTTTTTCATACTCAAACGTGGTAATATCGAGTGTTTTCGACTGCATTCCTTTCACGGCTTCAGATAAACTTGGATAAACTTGCCAAAGTATATCTAATAATGAAGCGATTGGTCTAACGAAGCAGTTATTAAACATTTATATCCATAACTATCTTTCAAAATTTTCTCAATTTAGATTAATTTATTGTTTCACCTTTTCCACATGTTGCTGGGAAACTAAACATCAATTACATGAAGCAAAAAAATAATTTAGATCGAAATAAAGAGCACGAACCTCTAACTTCTGGACGTGGACCGATGGGACTAATTTATTTACAGAACAAAAAAACTGTTGCCCAAACTCTTATGAGTGTAAATGGTGACAGGGCTTAGATAAACGAAAAAAAAATTAACATGCAGAATCGAGGTTTGATGTAGGGGGTTGGTACTATTACAATTTTCGGAGTTGGTTTACGTTTCTTGATAAAAAATATCCATGAAACAATCTAAAACTTCTGTGACAATTGCAAAATATCCAACGCACTCCCTTAAGCTACAATCTAGATACGATAAAGGTATGTATTTTTCAAAATATAAGTGAAATTTTCAAAACAGCAATGTTATTTACATCCCTTTTGCTTTTAGTATAAATTACTATTAATGAATGGGACTACTCAGGTCTTACATACTTATAGTGATCAAAGTACGGGATATTGTTCAGCTCCAGAGCTAAATAACTTTCATTGTTGAATATTTATCGAAATGTGGGTTATATTTGACGCCACAGCACGATGATTTCATCTCAAACTTTTATGGATTTAATTCACCTCCAGTGGCGCAATGGTATTGTAATGCAAATTTTGCGGGGAAAATATGTGAATAGCGTTCCATATATGAGTATATATCTATGAAAAGATGAGAACATGTAAACATTGTCGGTGGAGTGGAATAAAAAAAAAAAGGAAATATTATCATAAACGTATGAAAATTTAAAGAGATACGTGCCTTTGGCGTCGGTACGGTATATTTTTGCTAGGAATGCTATCAGGAAGTTTTAATTGGATTTTTAATTGTGTATTCCTTTTAATTTTCAAAACAAAAGGAAATATATTCAATTCATTCAAAGTATGCGTTACATAATTCGAATGTTTTGATTTATTTGCATATAAAATGTATGAAACAAAACGGTTTGGGCTCGACTCAAGTTAATATTGACATAAATTGCCAAAATGATTTTCTATTTTAAAATGTAGTTCGTGAATTTGAGTAATTTGCAGCAATTCAAGAGCGGAAAATATATTATTTAAGAAATTTTTGTGTAGGTTAAAAGAATTCCTAACGAATGCAAGACGTTCATACGGAAAGCCAACGCTTTTTTCGAAAATTTTTTCAAGAGATCGATATCTCAAAAGCAAAAGAAGGAACTGGGATAGGAGTGTACGGACCAGGGACCAAGCACTACTCTGAAAGCTTGGGAAAAACCAAAAGTATTTTTCAAGCGAAAATTAACGCTATAAGAAAGTGTGCCCAGCTCAATATTGTCAAAGGAAATGGAAGGCTCTTATGTACTTTCATGTACTCAGTTCCAAAATGGTGTGGATTGCAGGTCAAACTGCAATAGAAGAAAATGGAATAGCAAATGAACTAGCAAATGAACTAACTAATGAACTAACAAATGGATTAGCAAAGAAAGGGACGGAACCCTTTTGCGTTATCAGCTCCAATGTCATATTAGAAGCTGAACAAAAGAGATGTGACCATTGGAAAGATCTAGTAAGACTTTTAGACAATCAAAGATTGTACAGGGTGACTACAATCCATTGAGATCTAATAAATGTACAAGTCAAAGTAAAATTGCAACTGCAAAGAGTTTCAAAAGGGATCCTAACGGAACATTGTCGCCTGAATGGACACCTGGAAAAGCTCAAGATAGTGGAGACATCCTCATTCACATACCTACGAGTTGCACAGCAATTCAGAATCCTAGGGCATCTTAGGGATTGGATATTGGATAGAAGAGAGACATATTTATTTAAGTTAAAGCCTGATGGTATCCTGAGATTCCTCCGGTATACAGGATCAAAGGAGCTACTTGTCTCAAAGACTATCCAATTTTGAGTTATCGTAATTTTTTTTGACGGTTAGTATGGATAACATTTATAAGTTCTTATTTATTTATTTTTATGTAAGAAGAATAAAGCGCATCAACCCATTGGGCTATTAGCGCTAACAAATAAATAATAAATATTAAGTACTACTACAGTATTGGTATAAAAAACAAACAATAATGGTAATTAACTATAAAACACCGACAGTCAGGCAGCAATTGAAGCCCTGAGAGGATATACCATCAACACAGGACTTGCTGACGAATGTCGAGAACGACTTGGTGATCTTTGAAGTCGGAACGCAGTACGGCTAGAATGGATTCCGCACTCTGGTTTTGAAGGCAACCAAATGGCGGATGCACTGGCTGCGGAAGGGGCGGCAGCTCCTTTCTGCGGCCCGGGCCCGACCTTCGGCCTGATAAAACAAACAATAGGCAAGGAGACGAGGAAGTGGCTGAGGAACCAGCACCTCGCTCATTGGAATGATCTGAAGGGTCCTAGACAATCCAAACTTCTACTGAAGGGATGGACTGATGGACAACCTGGGGCAGCTATTGAACTACCAAGGAGTAGGTTGAGGAAGATAGCAGGACTCCTAACAGGGCACTGCTGTGTGAGGAAGCACCTCTACAACCTAGGAGAAGAGGAAACTTCCCTATGTAGGGGTTGCGGCACTCTTAGAGTGTCCACACTGGGCTGTATTACGCAGGCGAATCTTCGGAGTCCCTGTCATGGCCCCTGGAGACACAAGCAGGCATCCACTGAAAAAGGTTGTGGCCTTTATTGAAGGGCTCGGCTTCATTGATGTTTAGGTAACAGGAAGGGAACAATGTGCCCGCCATTAGAATGATTGTAATATAAGGTAGTCTAAATTTGGAGTTACAAGTGCTGATCCAGCTCCAGTATCCGTTTTGGAGGCATCTGTGTAGATATGGGTATGTTGTTGTGAATAAGAAATTTTCTCATGGAAGTTTCCTCTAATAAGGGTATGGTTTGTTTCGTTCTTATCAAAACTTGTCAACGGTGTATCACATATTGGTGATTTTATCATCCATGGAGGAGGGAAGGGGATGAATTGGGGGATCGGTTGAAGAAGGTTCTTATTTATATAAATATGAAAATCGTGTTTACTATTTGTAAAATATATGTTAATTTTCATTACTTACTGACTGACTCGATGACTTCAGCCAAAAGGACTCCATCGCTGCAATCACTCGCTAATGAACTGACCCGTTTTTTACTTCTTGCCTTTTCCAGATAGTGATTAGCCCAATCAGAGTAAATCTGCAATAAAGAGTTTAATGTTAAAAACAGTTAAAATAAGCAGATAACTTCTTCTCTCGTATCAAGCTTCGTTTATCATTTTACAGGTTCATAACCTTAAAGTTTCAACAAACTGATGCATCCTAAGAAAAAAAACTAAATCTCTTTTGTGATCTTGAAGCTGCTCAACTTTTAATTCAATATATAAGATGTGAGTATTCTTACATGAAACCCGTATTGCGCATGTGCTCTAAATTAGCAAGTGTCATCTGTTATTTCAGTTAATTATATTCCAGTGTGTCCTGGAATCCACAGTATATTGTTCCCGTCTAATTCATTGGAACTGATTACACATTTTAAATTCGTTAATTTGGAAATTAATCCTTTTGTTGCAGCTGAGAAGTTGAAGCCTGCAGATATCCTAAGATTCATCAGATAAATTA
>CAJUYI010008092.1:0-11327 GCA_910591695.1 Galerucella pusilla
ATTGTGGAGTCATTTAAAAACAGTTCGTTTCATTTAAAACCATAGTATGGGTTAGGTTTCTGCTCTTGAAATTCTCTGAATGTTATTTCGTATTCTCTCCAACATGTTGTTTCTGGAAATGAGCTCAGTTGCGAGAACAAAATCTTCAATCTCAGAAATATTGGACAGTCCAATCTGGTGAAATGCTTGGCCCAGCAAATTGATGGTGATGAAAAAAGAATATGTAAACTATTGGTATCGTTATAAAGAGTGAATCTGCTTACTGAGAGTACATTGAATGAAAATATTTACTCTTATTATAGTCTCAATGAGCTAGGAATCTTCATTTAAATTTCTTCCTCCCTACCATTTCATGAATATTTTCCCATGATTATAAACATCCCAGCTGTTAGGAAAAGCTGTCAGTTTTCAAGCTAAACATCCACCAGCTTTTCAACAAAAAAGCGTAAAGCCTTTGGTGTTCCTGTGTTCAAGTTGAGAAATATCGACCAGACCTTGTCCATAAGATCTTGTGAAATATGGAAGAAGTTGAAGTTGAGATATTTTGGAAAGGAATAAATTATTTCAACTTCTAAAGTTCTTCTTCATTCTTTGTTACTGATAGACAGAGGTAACCCTATAAAACTCTTTGACCTTTTTTTCTTCAAATTACGGTTTTAGTTGTTCCATACAAATTATTTCCAGTTAATTCTTGAAATAAACCTCACAATGAAAGTCAAGTCAAACATACAGGGTGTACCAATCTTACGACAAACTTCGGTATATGGATTATTTTAAGAGATATAAAAAAATGTTATGAACAAAAATAGTAGATGTGCTGAAGGTCCATATTTTGGAATTATATTGTACTATACAGAGTGCTGAATAACTCCGTTACAAACCAAACATATGATTTGTCAAATGGGAACCCCTGTATATTATACCGAATTCGGATTGGTTACATTTTTTGTAGCTTTTGATATGAGGTTTTGCCACTCTATACAGAGTCCTTCAAAAGATATGGACACGTTTATGTGAAAATCGTAGGTAAATCAACACTCTGTAGCTTGTTGTACGTTTAAGAAAAAAAATATATTTTGCTAAACAGAGTTTCGTAACATGATGCAATATCTCCGAATCCTAATAAATTTCAATTATATTCTTTCTTATATACAGGGTGAACGGAAACTCGAACCTGTCATTTTCTTTCTTCTTTCAAATGGAACACCCTGTATTTTATAGCAAAAATAGAATCTTCGATTATGTAACTTTAATTTTTGTCAAGCATTCCCTATACCCAAAGTATATAAAAACAGAGTTATCTGGTGATATTTATTGTAAACCATTATTATTGACCTATTATGTGAAAGCAGTAAACGTTGTATGTAACAAAAAATCCTAATTAATGATAAACTTAAATGAATGATTTATTCTAAACAAAACTAGCTACTTACCAAAAGTATAATCCCAACCGTAATATTAAGCTGAAGGTTCAAAGTGTTCACCGTTAACATCAATGCAATGCTGTAAGAGGGTGCTCAACTGATTGGCCAGCTCGGCCTTTAGTTTAATAATTGAATAGATGAGGCTTCTACTTGATGTAGATCCATAGTAAATTATGAAATCGAACAATTTTATTTTGTTAAATCGACATTATATTTAACCTTAAAGTTGTGACGCGTATAATGAGAAATTTTCAATTTATACAGTGCCTTAATACTAAATTATACGGATATTTAACAATAAAATTATAATCTATTTACAAGGAAATGAAATGAATTTGTCTAAATATGGGATTAACTAAAGTATTCAACAAGTTTACCTGGAACTCATTCACAACAATCCTGCAGGAACCTTTCTAGGTAAAAAGGTTTAATAAGGGAGAATTGTTAATATCAAGTTGGTCGTTAAGAAGATTATCTGAATATTTGTTTTTATTTATCTCTAGGGCTTCTAAAAGATTTAATTTGAAGGATTTAGGTCCTATTAAGGCACCGTATAAATTGAAAATCTCTCATTATACCTCCATTCGTTTGAAAAAGCTACTGTGTTAGCGAAACGCGTCACAACTTTAAGGTTAAATATAATGTCGATTCAACAAAATAAAATTGTTCGATTTCATAATTTAGTTTAATATTAGATCTAGAAGGATTTACATAGCTGCTGACGATGTGGAGCTGATGACTCTGAAGGATCACTGAAGCAGAACATTTGTTTTTGATTGAATTGATAAATATTGATAATTTTTACTAAGTTCACATTATTTAAAAGAGATTTTTTTAATTAGAAATCTGTCAAGGCGGTTTAATTTTTAATCAAAAACCGCATGGTTTACATCGAGTTTAAAATTCGTCGAATACACGCTTTACACAAACTTTTTGCTACTTTACTTCACATTATTTTCACAAAAGAAAGTCCTTCTGGTTCGATGGGGAATGAGAATTTAATAACTAACTCGCATTTATATTTCTTCTTTCGATTTACCTTTTTCAAAACCGAGATTTACTTTTTTCCATGCATGAATGAGCATGTGAGATTTTTCTCGATAAATCATAAATTTAATTATTATAAAGTGACAATTAGTGCCCAATCTGATGATAATTACTCGTGAATTTTGTCCTCAAGAACTGTAAAAAATGCCAGTTGTCATGAAGCTCTATTCAGTATTTCAATTTGTTTTCAATTCTTGACTGCGAACCTGGAGACGGAGAAACAGACCAAAAACATAAACGTATAGAAGCCGGGATCGAATTAAACAGCACTTTGCATAATCCCATTCCAAATTCAGTTAATAACAATCGGTTGAACACGACAAAACTAGTGTCAGAAGCTTAAAATAAATCCTGAAAGGAATGAGGTTTTGTTCCCGATGGAAATTCTATTGTAAAAGAAGAAGTTTCCAAATTTATACAGGATTCACTGTGCCTTAGGTAATTAAAATTGCTATGTTCTTAACCATTCGAAGGAGGAGAAGGCACTTAACACCCATGTTATACGTAAAGTAAGACTTTGCCTGCTACAATGAGGCCAAGAAATGTATAGAGTGTAACGTCATATTTGGCCACTATCATTGAAATACACACAAACGTCAAAAGTCTTGGACCCCCTGTATATCAAATGATTTAATTAAACCCAGTTATTTTTCTTACTGTGGTAAAAAATTAGATGTATTTAAGAAACAAAAAAGGCAATAAAAAGATGTCGATAACTAATCCTTACTTTATTATCAATTTTAGAAATATTGGCAGTGATAGCATATTCAGCCAAGTGACTAGTGTATTATTTCTTTTCATTTTTGTGGATTATAATGCCAGGACGTGAAATTTTCCAGTTTATTCGAGCAAGAATTACTGCTTTACATGATGCACGACACTCTAATCATGAAATATCGGAAATCTTGGGCATTCCTAGATCATCTGTTGTGCGAATATCAAGAATTTGATACAGTGGAAAACAGACCACGTAGTGGACGTCCTCGAGTGTCTAGTGGAAGGCAGGATCGTTATTTGGTGCAATATGCCCGCAGACACCGCTCAGCTTCAGCTTCAGCTCTTCGGAGTCATTTTCAGGGTACCTTTCGCCGTGTTATATCGACACCTACAATTCGAAGACGACTCCAAAATGCAAATTTACGTGCTAGAAGACCATTAAGGGTCCCCACTCTACTTCCACGACATCGTGCAGCACGTCTTAGGTGGGCGCGAGAGCACAGGGGCTGGCTTTTGCAACAGTGGAGGTGGGTGTTATTTACAGACGAAACCAGAATTGGACTGGTGAGTGATGACAATCGGCAAAGAGTATGGAGAGAACCAGGTCGTCAACAGCGACTTAATTTCGTCCGCGAAGTTGCTCCCTACCAAGGGGGTACCGTAATGTTTTTGGGAGGAATAATGTTTAACCGCCGTACCGCATTAATTCGAATTCGACAGAATGTGACCAGCCAAATTTACGTCGATCAAGTTATTACACCCATTATCTATCCCATACGAAACGAATTAGGCGAAAATTTTGTGTTTATGGACGACAACGCCCGACCACATCGCGCAAGAAGGGTTCAGGATTCACTTGAAGCAGGACATATCAATAGATTGAATTGGCCAGCCAACTCGCCTGATATGAATCCTATTGAGAACATGTGGGATTACATTACTAGAGCCATTCACAATCGAATCAACCCACCCCAGACTGCAGATGAGTTAGTCATAGCGGCGGTAGAGGAATGGAACAATATTCCACAAGACACTATCAACCGCTTGATTATTTCTATGCACAGACGTGTCAATATGTTATTGCAACGTCGAGGAGGACATACCGACTATTAGTCAGTATACAACATGTTTCATTACTTTTTTTGATTCAATACATTTTGTCAACAAATTCACACATTAGTTTGTTTTTAATTTTCTAAGTATCCCAGTTTGTGGAAAGTACCTCTTTCACAAAAAATAAATTCAGAAAACAATATACTATTTTGAATATATTTTGTTTTTCTATCAAAATATTTCTTAAAGAAAACTATGTGGGGGTCCAAGACTTTTGACGTTGTGTGTATTTAAATATCTACCGGACGGCGAGTAGCCAGTCCTTTTTCCTTACCAACATGTAATTATGGTTGAGAACCTGTAGCACCGATCACCGCTGGAAGGCAAATTTTTACATTTAATGTGCGACGGATAATCTCCGTTGGTGAGGATCAGTATACACTGATATTGGTCAAATATTTCAATTCTTCTCTTCCATAGAGATAGAAATTGAGAACACACTATCAATATGTAAACTCTTTCTCGAAGCGGAGCATGTGAATAGGAAAGGGATATACAACGTATGTCGACGAATAAGCTTTCTTTCTCCTGTGAACCATGAACTAATGAGGTTAATTTTTAATTATTGTGAGAGGTTTACCTCAAACTCTTTTTTTTATAAAGTGCATTCAATGTGAATGGTAAGTTGATGCATTTACGTATATGCTTTTCATTTATGATTTTTGCTTTTATATTTTTCTCTCCTAGTGATAAGCGCCAGATACACACATACAATGATATATTTTTTATCTTGTTCTTTTTCTTTTTTCTAGTTTTTCTTATACAGTTGATAAAAGGTTCACATGTATATAGTTGAAGTCTTTAAAATATGTATATTTAGTTAATTAATTAATTCAATCTAAATACCAACTTAGAATATTATATTTCCGGATTATATTTTTCATTACCTTTTTTTTATCGCCTTCTGTGATTGAAATAAGTGGTAAAATAAAATTGAGTTTTTATGTTATTTAGATATTGTTTTTTTGATTTCTTTGATGAATGGAAATAAATAAGATCTCCTTAATAATATAATATCACATTTCTTCATTGCTTCTTCGGTTTTTTAATAGTAAAATACAGGATATTTTTAAATTATCTTCAACTGTAAATTCACTCTCGTTGGCTGTAGTCAATACAATTCGTGATATATCTCATTTAACTCCCAATCAAACTAGTCAATTGAATCAAACTATTGATCTCTTCAAAACTATTAGTCCTCCAGATAAATATATGACCAGAATTAATGCCTTCACCTCATGGTGAAGTATGATCTCATTTTATCCTATCTTGGAACAAAAATATGGAATAGCACATAAGGCTGAGCCACTTCCAGGTCAAAGGGTTTGTAATCCAGCTTTTATCACAATATTACTATCTATTAAATGGTACCATGATTTAGAAAATGCTTGATAATTTAATTATAGGTTTGGTATAACATGCCTTCTCTAAAATGAGCTATTAACATCCTTGCGCAAACTACTGTACGCCGATGTGTTTGATATGAGTGATTAATCTCAGTGGAAGACATTGTGATGTAACTGCAGCTTGTTCTCCGATTACAAAAGGCGACTACTACATAAATCATCATTAGTGCCGGCACTTTTGGATTGTTATTTGCCATCATTTCGCCAATGGAACTCCAAATCCAGCCGGATTATTCGATTTAGTGGTTGGATATCGAGAGAAGATGAAACATTCAAATAATTGAACTAATACGATTTGGATATTTACCTGTCATTTACAGGGAATCAGTCTTACATGAAGGAAGTGTTATGGTGGGAATAACAAAACGGCTTTATACACCATTAACTCCATTGAAATGTCCTCAAAAGTCATAGATAATAAAAAAAAATTGTCGCTTTGCTGTGGCATTTTTCATTATTTTTTTTCGTCAAGAGGATTCTAATTTCCAGACAATTTTCCAATTATTATGGATTCCATTAATGGATCTACATTTGTCTTTTTTATTGGGAAGTGATTACCATATTTTAATCTTTCAATGAAATCAAACAGCAAAGGGTCATCAAAATACAAGAACATTCCTTTCGGATTTGTGAGCTGGTCATACCGTGATTTTAAATCGGGTTAGATAGTGAGTTCAAGTCTCAATTACAAATTACAAATCACTTTCTACTACTCTCCGTTCTGGAGTTAATCCGAACCCGCAAACACGGCGGGTCCACTGAATGAATTTCACACGGAGAAGGTGGAATAAATTATACTATTTCAAGCTGATGAATTATTTTCTCTGTTTTCCTTCAATTTTTTTCTCAATTTGCTTATCAAGGGTCTGACGGATATTGAAAAGATATTATTATTATCATATTACAGGCTTGCGATAAAATTTTCAGTTAACTTATTTGTAAGAGTTTCTATTTGCTAGGAGAGAATGATAATAGTATATTATACACCAGGGTTGTGGAGATTATTATTATTGACCGAGAACTAAGATTATTTCGCGAGAGGCTTTGCCCCGAGGTTTATAAATGTCTTCACAACCATGGTCTATACAGTGCTATTCAAAAGTCCCCTCCCCCCTCGTATCTTTTGAACGGCTAAACTTACATTGATAAAATTTGGAAGGTGAAAATAAAGTGTTGTAAACTTCTCTACGAATGGTAACAGGTGACGTAATAGTAATAGATGACGTCACAGTGCCACTCTGGCCAATAATTTTAAATAGGACCTTATGGCAAGTGATATCTCGTTTGGAAGGCATTGACATTGGCTACATAGCCATATTAATTTTATTTGAGTTTAAACTGATTTTGACGGATAAATTAAATAAATATCAAAATTATTATTTCACACTTGAATAGATTTTTCAGTCCGCCTCTGGTTAGTTGTCAAAAAAATTGACGTGTTTATTTAATAGTATTTGTTGCATTGCAAAGTTTTTCTAAATAGCTTAAGTATTTAATTTCATTATTGTTTAACGAGTATACAAAATTATGTTGCACAAGTTTTTGTAGAACTACTATCCCTGATTTCTCAAAATATTTGAATTTGTCCATTTTGACCCAGGTCAACTCAACATGTCAGTGGGCTAGAAAAAGCAATAATTGTAAACTCCACGGCTAGTAGTGGAAAAAAGATATTAGTTATAACTTGCTCACGTTCTCAAACATAACAAAAGGATAACCTTGAAGAGAAAATGAATGGTTCAGGTTATTGAAAATCGATGTCTGTCTAAATCGACGCGGCTCGGCGCCCTCAATCTTATTCTAATACCTCACAGTAAACATTAATGGGCCGTTACTTCGACAACATTTTCCCATGGGAAAAAAGGGAATTGCGAAGTTGTTTATTATCCATTATTTACTTTCCTTCATCCAACCGCTTAATTAACAAAACAAAACCGTCGGTCATAATTAAATTATTTGCAAGCTTTTTCTTGTCATTTCGCTCCTGTTTTATTTTTTATTTTGTATGTATTTATAAATTATAAAGAACTGTATGGAAGTGCATAATAGGTTACAAAAATGAACAAATTTTAAGGGATACGAATGGATACTGGGAAAAACGTTGAAATCCATGTAGAAAATATTTTTATATATTTTAAAATTCGGTTGTATTGTAATAATTCACAAATTTTGAATCATCCTTAAAAGCACCATGGAAATTAATCCATTCCATATTCGCGTTAGAATTAAAAAGAAACAAATGCTATGATTCACAGGCTTCAACATTATAAAAACATAAACACTTGAACATTTAATCACCAATGTTTCCAGAGAATCCAGGAATATTTAAGAGCAAAAATGGAACATTCTATAGCAGATTGGTTGAGTTGATTACACTAAAGTAATAATAATATATTTTCAGAAGACTCGATAGAAAATTACACAGCATTTGAATGGGTATAATCTTTTAAACAGATTTAGAGAAAATGCATCCGTGTGGAAACCTCTTGATTTATTTTGCCTCTCATCTTGTCTGTCGAAAATCGTGCCCAGAATTAATTTCAAAATGGAAGCTGGGGATTGAATTAGCATGCCTATCAATGGCATGACCATTAGGGAGTTTCATTTTTAGACGATAGACGGTCCTACCAGAAAAAAATTGATTTCCCACATAAATAACACGGGAAAATTCTTTTTTCGGTTTTAACTCGATTTTCCGGCACTGAAAAAATTAGTTTTTGGAAAAATAGGTGCACAGCTTTTGTAGAGAATTGGATTTGCTACAAAAAGTTTCTCTGAGCATACCCAATCAACAGTTTTTAAGTTGTAGAGCTGGAAAGATGAATGTTAATTTTGAAATAATATCTCAGTACAAACAGCTTTCATTGTGGAGATTTGAGTTGAACTTGAAGAATCTCATTGTACAGCAAAAAAGTCGTCACCATCTCAAAAAAGAAGAATTGTTTATAAGCAATCAAATAATAAGTGTTGTTTATTATATTTCACGCCAATTTACTGAAGAGCACTGTGGGGGTATAATTGAAAATAAGCTACCGCAATTGATTGAATAATTGGCCACGAACAATGCGTTGTTTTCACAGTTAGTGTACTGGAACAATTAGGTAAGATAAGCTTGAAAGACAAGGGATAGTTAATTTTTTCAACCTTGACTATGGTCTATTAAATATATACAAAGAGGAAAGAAATAACCTCCTGAAACAGATGATCGGATATACAATTAAACAGACGGATGTATTTTTGACATCGAGTGGTCAGTTGAATGCTCAAATATTTTGGATTTCAATCAGGCAAACAAATGTTGTATCTGTTAGTTCATTTGGCAATAAATAATATAGCAGCTGGATATAGTTTCCATTTTTAGACCGTGCGGATAGTGAACAATTGTGGAATAGTATATTGTGCAACAAGTGGGAAAAGTACTTTCCTCGCATGCTGCACACTATTCTTTTTCTACAACTGCACAAACTGTGACCAAAGTGTAGACGCCTTTAATTTTTTTGACAACTTTTCAAAATATAACAAAAGTACACGAGAAAGATTTTATTTTTGTATTTTTTCTCCACTCTATAAATTTTTGGTATGCCAATTCATACTTTTTTCTTAAAATTTCCGCCCACAAATCTAAAGATACTTTTGCAGCTTTTTTTTTAAATTATAATTTGTAAATAATTTGGAATATACAGGGTGCTGCAATAAAGTGTGGCGTATCAAAGTTATATTTTTTCCCATAAAATACCCTATATTTTATTGCATTTTCTGATTGCCCTTGAAAAATATGATACTCCTTTATAATGGTTCCCTATACCTAAATACAGAGGGTTTCGAGTTATGCTGACTTTTTTAAAAACGCGAACATCTCGAAAAAAATTAATAACTCATTGGTATAACAAATTCTAGCAAATTTTCTCTTACATCTAAATAGTTGGACATTCGTTGAATGTATTCCACGATTAAGTACTAAATATCTCTTTACAGGGTGTTCAGAATTTCCAGTTTCATTATTAGATCATTCAATGTGCAGTATCAGGTTTAATTTAAATGGAACACCCTGTATTTTAATAATTTTGAGCAATATTTGGTTTCGAAATTAATTAAGCTATGAGGAAATACGTCACTTTCCGGAGCATTTGTAGAAAAAATACAGGCATATGTACAGGCATCAATTTTGGACAATTGGTACCGCAAAAAAATACAACTCGAACTATTTATGAACAAAAAAGTTTCACCTCTACTGGAACATTGGATACAAAACTAGCAATTACTTTTCTTGATATAATTATTTGTTAACTATATTCAAGTACTCATGGAAAATTGATTATAGATACCAATAAAATGGTATACCTACAAGCCTCAGTGAATAGATTACTTCCCAGCTAATTGAAAAAAAAATATTTAAACCTAATTCCATGCCCCAATCAAAGTCATTACATAATAAAAAAAAGGCTGGAATATGAATTTTCATACCCCAGGATACTAAGCAATATGGCAACGTCAGACCAGAAATTTGGGTAGGGCGTGAATTGAAGGTCTACCTCATAGAGTTAAGAGAGGTTTTAAGACATATGGAAGAAACTGGCACAAAGATTGTGCGCAGCCAGCTGCGCATGGCGCTTTATAGCAACCAACTGAACTAACAAACCCCGCCTCCCTCTGCACAAACAATTCTTAGTATTATTTCAATTTTAGGTTAGTTGTTGTCATTTGTGAACTCATTTTTCTTCAATCTACTCATTGGCCTCTCTGCAAATAAAGTAATTATCTTTATCATTGGTATTATCACAGCATTTATCATCACTTATCATAGGTAAGTTAAAAAAGTAGATTTTCAACCCTAACTATTTGAGGTTGGGCTTTCGTAATGGAAACATTATTTGTCATTTTATCGTTTTTTTGCAGACAAGAACGAAGGATTACCAAAAACCTACCCAAACCAAAATAATATGTATGTAGTTACTAGATATACATATATTAATGTAATTCAGGATGTTATTGTAGGTACCTATATTACTTATCTGAAAAAGTGCTTTAATGCTATAATATCTTGAACACTGTATTTGTATGCTTGCTCTGTTATATTGGTGTATGCTTCAAGATGCCAAACTGTTTAAATGGGTACGTCAATTCAATTAAATAACTGCAAAAACTTATACAAATAATAAGTTTTTTTAAGTTTCCTTATCTAGATATTGAACGAAGTCATGAATGGTTTGAAATGATGAACCTTACTTATTAAAAATAAAAGGTGTTATTTTCGTGAAGATCACTTCCTTAAAAATAATTTTACAGATTCGTTTAGATTGACAAAATATGCACTTCCTTTCTAAACTTCCGAGTACAATTTCCATCCCAATTCAGATTCAGGTATGGACTGTTTTTTTTAATGTTATTTTGGATATCTTATTGTATGGAAGATGTTGAATTTATATTATATTTTTTCACTTGCAAAGGTTTTTGTATTCTCCTACCGTAACTCCCTATAATACTGGGTGTCTCATTATATTCTGACTGTCTTCGAAACGGTTCTAAATAATAAGATGCGGTTTCCACAGTTAGGTTTAAAATTACCGTGAGTATTGTTGTGACACATTTATATAAATGGCGTACTTCCGGTTTACCCGCT
>CAJUYI010008093.1:0-11325 GCA_910591695.1 Galerucella pusilla
ATTTAATGACGTTATAGCTTGTGCTAAATACAAGGTAAGGGAAAACTCTTTTTTTTTCACTGTTGAGCTTAATTGAATTTAAGGTGAATTTATGCAACATCAACTAAACTAAAACTAATTTAAGATTAAGATTAAATTTAAACTAAGAATAGTCAGCTGTTAATGCAACATAAATTAATAAATCAACCGGACATGCGCAGTATTTTCAATCGCTTGTCAAATCTTCCAATAGTTATCGAGATGTCAGATAGCTTAAGATAAATATTAAGAGTAAACCAACTTGTTTACAAAAAATATTGTTATAAACTATAAAAATATCTTCAAACATGTAATACAAGTTCATATAAACAATAACTTAACACAAATCACCAGTAGGTAATCTGATGCCAGGGCATGACGCATGCGTTGTGTTGAATGGGCTCAATTAGCTTATTTTTATTTATTTTACCATTAGGAAAAGCCCACCATTTTGAGGCTCTGTGCAAAAAATTAGACGTCAGCTAGACTCCTAAGTCGCCTAAAAGAATTATAAACATTAAACAGCCCTCCTCTCCGAAATTCAGGCGTGACATCACCGCATATGAAAAATTGCCGATCGGTTTTCTTATATGCTTATTCACCTGAAAGCAGGTGAATCCAATTTAAGGCGAAGAATCTGTAATTAAAGAAAATAACCATGTAATAAATCAATTCACCCTGAATAGGAATAATTTTGAAAGAAATCAATTTAAATTTAAAAAGAGAACAATTTAAAACAAATAAATAATAAACATAAAATATCTTTATAAACCTTAAATAAATAATCTTATAATTGATACATGTTAGGTAAAATGTAATAGATAGTATAGTCAAATTAGATCTATGTAACTCATCTCAACATTCAGTGAAGTGACAGTGATTAATCGCGAAATGAATCAACCGATTAAAAGAAAGTGTAGTTAATAAGGAACATTGATATAATGAACATGTGAAAGGACCTTTATATCCATAGAAGTCAATTCAAAATGACACTAATGCCCGTATTCCTAAACGCCCAATAAGAGTTATTGGTCCCATAAAACCGCTATTGGTTCAAAAAAATCGTTTTCCGCATTCAGAAAGGACCTGGTAAACTTATTGGTTCAATAGCGCTATTGGTTCCATAAATACGGCCGAATCGTGTGTTTTCGTATTCCCAAACGTTCAATAGGCGTTATTGGTTCCATAAATCGACCCATAAGTTATAGATCGAACGATCTCCCAATAGTGACGCTATAGGACCATTAGCGGTAATGTTGGAGTAGATGAAGTTACAGTTTTGATGTTTTTTTACGGTACTGTGCTGGAATCAATCGAATAAATTAATTATCAAAGGTAAGTGAATTGACAGATGGTTATAATGTACTATTTGATCTTGATCGCTACTTATTGTAATCATAACCTAAAAAATATGTGCATAAATACTAAAATTTCTGTGTTTGCAAATATTATACCATGCCTGAGTGAGAAACAATATATCTCATATGACCATGATGCTTTGAAATCATCAATGGATATTTATCTACAGTTTCAACTTTGCTAATATTTTTTTCTTGCAGATGGATTATCTTTCACCAAGATTTGCTACCCGCTTATTAGAGGGTTCGTCATCTTCTGAAGATGATGTTGAAGCTAAGTCAAGAAAGTACAAGCGGCCAGATTATTTCACCCAATTGAATGAAGCCGATTTCAAAAGGCGCTTTCGAATTTCGAAGCAGTCTGCTAGGTGGATAGTTGATGTTATTGGACGCAAGCTGGAAAAATCTACGAAGACAAATGGTGTTATCAGCCCCACGATGCAAATGCTAATTGCACTACGGCTTCATGCAACAGGGTGTTTTCAATTGGTAACTGGAGACTTCTTTAGTGTGTCCCAGCCAACAGTGTCAAGGATAGTGTAAAAGGTGTCTCTTGCTATTGGACAATTACAGAGACAATTTATTACCACTATTGAAGACCTCAATGTAGCAGCAGAAGATTTTTTCAACATTAAAGGTGTCTCGTGTCATAGGTGCAATAGATTGTACACATGTCAAAATAACCTCACCTGGTGGCGAAAATGGAGAAGTATTTAGAATCGAAAAGGATATTTTACTATTAATGTCCAAATGGTTTGCGATGCAAAATTATACATCTGGAATGTTGTTGCAAAATGGCCAGGCTCAACACATGATTCCTGAGATAGTTGCTATTTAATTTCAATTAAGAACTTTATTTTATTAATGATTCCTAGGAATTATTATTTAGTAAGGAAATATTTATAAAAAATGATTTTGTCCACGACCACCTAATAATAAGTCAATATTTTACCTCCTAACTAAAGGTATATGGTACCCATACATCAACTGTCGTGAATTATGGTTCATAATACACTGTAGTGTATTATGGTTCATAATTCACGACTAGAGATGGGGGTACAATATGGAATAAACTATTAAATCTGTGTATTTTGTTCAGGAAATTTGTTTCTGACATATATCGTATCTATAAAATATTGTAATTTTTAGTATTGATACTTTTCATAACGATATTTTCTAATATTAAGTATTTTAAAACAATATATTTATAACGGTACGTTGTATTGATACTTTCTACAGTATCGCCCATCTCTATATATGTCAAATTATTTGAAGTAGCTGCCACAACATTTTGAGGTTAGTAATATGCCAAATCGCTACTGACTTTTATTTATTAATAAATAAATTAAATGTCGTGGACAAAGTATAGTATTCTACTCGCAATTTATGGCCATAATTCACTTGGGTGACTTGCGCCCCTCGCCTGCGGCTCGTGACGCAAACGTCACCCATCGTGAATTATGGCTATCATAAATTGCTCGTTTAATAATATACTATTTTTCATTTTCTATGACACTCTCGTGTCTTTTCACAATGGCATATAACTCAGCCCTTTTGTCTTCCGTGTAATTACCGGAACGCTTCCTCTTGGTATGTTCTTCCATTGCACATTTAAATTAACAAACTGAACCAGGGAACAATCGAATGGAAATGACAAAATTAATTATTAGTTTAAGGTAATTGTATATCGTTAAAAGCGCAAGCGCAATGGTTAAATTACATTGTTACACATCGAAGATTTAAAAATTTTCCTAGATTCTATGAAGTTCATAGATATTGATTCTATAAATCGACCAATAGTTATCGACTCCATAAATGAGCGATGGGAATACCATTAACAGTTATGGAACCAATAAATTGTATCGAACCAATAGTTATAGACCGACTTATGGATGCTTTAGGAATACGGGCATAAGACAATTAGATCACAGGGAAAGTCGCCTGTGAGAGAATAAACAAGAAAAAAATGTTGTTGATTTTGGAACAAGAAGGGAGAAGGTGCAGAAATTAAGAAAGAAAAATCAAAAATTGAAAAATATAAAGTAAATTGCCCCAAAATCATACCAAACTAATAGAAAAACAAAGAGTACTAACCGTGTAAGAGATCTCATCATTTAATTATCTTCTAGAAAGCAGTAAGCTTTGTTTGACCTATATTTAACCTTGACTGGAGATAGCATCCCAGAAATTTCAAAGGATATTGTATGCAGTTTGTTCCTGAGAAAGTTCAGTTTACTTTCTATAATAGTGTGTATGAAATCAGCAATCAATTCCAATTAATTTATATCCCACATAGCAGAGAAGAGGATTTATTAGACTCCAGTTCCTGAAAGTAGATAACCTATAAATTTATTCATCGTAAAAACATTCATTTCGCAATTGCATATTTCTTATATAATAAGTTAGTTAAGTTTTTTAATATTAGTAGTTATAAATAAAAAGGAAGCTTACCTTAATAATTCAGATAATCCAAAGCAATTAAACAATTCCTTTTCACGTAATTCCAATCTAAAACAACACATGATAAAGTCTGTGCGCATGTTCAAAGTTTCAAGTTTCGAATCATTCTATTTGTATTACGAGGGGAACGTGAATTTTAAGATAATAATAAAGGGTAGGTAATAATAAAATCATTAAATAATAAAAGGATAAGGAAACGGAATATTTAGTTGCTGAGGATAATAAGAGAAAATAGAGTTTTTAATAAAAAAGGAAAGGTTTATAAAGTAGGGAAATAATTCTTCAAAGTTTTTTTTTTTTTAAATTTATTAAAATACATAAAAATTATATATTAAACGTTTTTCAAAAACTTTTAAATCATTTGATCAGACTTTAATTGAGGGAACCGCAACTTGGGAGAGAGAGTAAAAATTGTTTTTTTTAATAGCTAGCCGAATTCTTCAAACAAAAATTTAAAGTAACTATACCAATTTTTTGAAAAATAAAGGCGCCCAAAATAAATAATAATAAAATATAACAGAATAATAAAAATCTAAAAATAAGAAATACATCACTCAAATTAAAATATTACATATTATACGTTTTAGCAAACTCTAAACAGTGTTGTGTTGGTAAAATAGTAACGTTTAGAAATACTTTAAACTATTCGACACAATAAACCTTTTTTTTGCTTCGTCACGTCAAGCCACATGAGAAAAGCAATAACATGCTTATAGCGTCCCTCCGAAGCAGGGCAATAACACTTAGCTTCGTCTATTTTTTCTCAAACTCTAAAACAGTACAAACAACTTTGTAGCATTTGGAGTTTAGTTTATGCTCGGGTGTCATTCTTGCTAATAAAATGCATTTATTTATTTCTCTCTTCAAAGTTTTGAGTAACCTATAGCGTTATCTCCGTAACTTTGACCACCAGACCAGGAATAAAATGAAACATCTGGATTCACCCTGTATATAATTTAAGAGAGCTTGATGTATCTATGAAAATATTGACATTTTTAATCTTTCTGACCCGAAAATAGCTAAAAACCATGTGTCACATAGTATAAAATTATAATACAGGGTGTCTCATTATATTCTGACTGTTTTCAAGTGCTTATATCTTCGAAACGGTTCCAGATAATAAGATGCGGTTTCCACAGTTAGGTTTAAAATTACCGTGAGTTTTGTTGTGACAGATTTATATAAATGGCGTACTTCCGGTTTACCTGCTAGAAATGTGGCGTATTTTCAGAATACAGTAGATGTCATTTTTTAAATGGGACACCCTGTATATTTAGCAATTTATTGAAAGACGCATATTTTTACTTTATAACGGTACTTTAAAGTTTAAAATCGGTGCACAGAAAGCGAAGTTAGATAATTTTATCTAGGATACTGTAATGATTTAGATATAAAGTTGGAACTTTATTAGCTAAAGTGAACTGTAAAAAACAAATAGAAACATGTTTCAGGGCACTCTAAAACAAATGTTCGATGTGTCTTCCTTCTTGGTCTATACATTTGTGGAATCGAACCAAGTTGTCAAATGCTGCTGTCAGCATTTCAAGAGGAATATTTTCCATTACGTGCCGTATGTTATTTTTTAATTCCTCAATAGTAGCAGGCATCGGGTTGTAGACTCTATCTTTCACAAATCCCCATACAAAAAAATCTGGGACAGTCAGGTCTGGGGAATTTGGAGGAAATTCTATTGGACCAGTCCTACCAATCCAATTATTTCCAAATTGTTGGTTAACAAATTCTCTTGCTATGCTGGAATAATGGGGTGGAGCCCCGTCTTCATGAAAGCAAACATTTTGGTTCAAAATACCATTTTTTTCTAACTGGTTCTAACACAATGTGACGTTCTGTCAATGATCTCAATATTTTTGTGATGTGACATATTAACGCCTCCTTGATTATTATTTATTAATAAGATATATGAATCATTACAGTATCCCAGTTAAAGTAATCTAACTTCGCTTTCTGTGCACTGATTTTAAACTTAAACGTACCGATAAAAAGTAAAAATATGCGTCTTTCAAGAAATTGCTTAATATACAGAGTGTCCAATTTAAAAAATTACATCTACTGTATTCTGAAAATACGCCACATGTCTAGCGGGTGAACCGGAAGTACGCCATTTATATAAATGTGTCACAACAAAACTCACCGTAATTTTAAACCTAACTGTGGAAACCGCATCTTATTATCTAGAACCGTTTCGAAGATATAAGCTCTTGAAAACAGTCAGAATATAATGAGACACCCAGTATAATAAAACTCGTGTTTTTGATTAAAAAACTCCATAATCACTAGCAAGTCCACATCTGGAAGATAAGGCTGCTTTTTTAAAATTGGGTCCAAACATTTTATTTTTTTCACACAAAAAATTTGTAAGTAATTTAAAATAAATAAATTCTATGCGGGGCAGTTTACAGTCAGAAGCGTAATGTTTGTGCCTAGCAACTTTCATATGCGGTGACGTCACAGTCATAGTCTTCGCCCCGCTACGGTATGCTATTGACATGAAATTTTCAGAATCATATTTTTATCCTTAGTACTTTGTTTTACGACAGTTAAAAGTGATTTAAAAATTTTAGTAAACGAGCCTATTCATGGAAGAAATTAATTTCTTATGCCCGTTGGTAATAATATCAATGATTTAGTACAAGCTTTAGTCAATTTTTTAGGATCCTAAATAAATGATAGATACATACACATTTATCATTAATGTTTCAGTCAATTTTGAAATTGACGAAACTTGTCCTATTTTTGTTCAATTTTAATTGATAGAAAATATTTATAGAACCAGTTCTATTTTCTATCAATTAAATGACAACTTGGGGCAAACATATAGGGTAAACTTTATTTCAAGGTTACACTGGTGACACTGGTTCTGCTACATAACCAACGTTTGTTTAAAGATTATATATTATATCGTTTATTGAGGGGTGAGAATGTTGTCTATGTGAAAGTTATTTTAAATACCAAAAATGTCGTGGTCTCATGATCAAGTACTTCGACTTATTGAACTATATGAAGAAAAACCTTGCCTTTACATAGTTAAAAGTTCTCAATATAAAAATAAGCATCTCTTTCTTATATAATTCCTAACTACTACTATATTGATAAGAGTTGCTGCTGCTAACAATAAAAATTCTGTGTCCATTGTTGTCTGATACCTATTTAAATGAAAAAATTCAAATTCTTTGCTAAAATCTGAAAAGTGACAGGTTACTAACAAAATCATTCTGCTCAGTGCGCATAATCACAACCTAAATAAGTGACTAAAACATGGTGTGTTGCAAACAGTAAAAGTAAAACTTGTACTAAATCATTGATAATTACCAACGGGCATTAGTTGAAAGTTGTCCATCTTTTTTAATTTTAATTTAAATCTAAATTTCTTAGTTTCTTGCATGAACATCTACATTGCATTACATGGTTTTATCTTCTTAGTTTTAGTTTTAATTTTTTCTTGTATGAATCCACCTTTGATCTTTGTTATAATATTGCACAAACCCTGTATACAATTAATCTGGTTACAAAACTAGTAGTCACTAGTTATTTATTTATTTACATTTCATGTCATATGTCAAGAATACAAATACTACGTGTTGGGTTATATATAGATAGAGGAATTAAGATATTTGTTTGGTTTTAATTAAATATAATTTCAAGTTAGTCTGCTCTAATTATTCTATCAAATTATTGTTATATGCAATTTAACTGATTTGTATTAGAGTTGATTAATTATACATGGTGTTCTGTAAGTAATGGTCCAAGTGAAATGGAAGATTCTTCGCATAAAAATATTATAATCCATTGGCGTGCCTACGGGGGGCAGTTCCTTAAAATATCAGTCTATTAAAAAAATTTATAATTTTTGAATTTCAACGTTCTTTCAATGATACGAGGAAGCGGTTTTTCTTTCTTAAAATGAATTGCGAGAAATTGAAGGGCGGCAATATGCAAAGGCAATGTTTCGGTGGACCCGGCTCTTTGTTTTTTCGTCAAAAGATTCCGATTTGATATTTGGCCCCCCTAATAAAAAAGTCTGCGCACGCCTATGTTACAATCTGACGCAACTTCTTTTAATAAAATATCCATGATAAGAAAGATACAGGGTGGCAAAATTGAAATGTCAAAAATGTTTTTTCTCAGTAAATTGAAAGATTTTGGATATACAAACGTAAAAATTTGAAGATAGGGGATTTATGGCCTGGGAAATAATAAAACCCCTATCTTAAAATTTTTTACCTTGGTATATAAAAAAACTTTCAATTTATCAAGGAATAACTTTTTTGGCATCTCAACTTTGCCACCCTCTATGTTTTTTATCATCAATATTTTATTAAAAAGAGTTACGACAGATTGTTATATTTTCAGGCCAAGCATCTTCCATTTTACTTTGGTCCATTACTTACGGATCACCCTGTATAATAGAAATTTACACTTGAATTTACTTGATTCGGCACATAACTTATATTTGTCATTTTTTAAAGACTGCCGGTCGAAATGAAAAGTATACGTTCGAATTGAAGTGGTTTATCCCAGTGGAAGATATATTAACTTTAGAAGAGACCACAGCAAATTTACATGAAGTATCACAATCTAATATAGTAGCTTTAAAATCACAAGCATCGAATGTCAGAGATCAATTGAGGCAAGAAGAAAAAGCCAACGAAGATAAGGTATGTAATGTAATGTTTTTCTTATTTATTTGAACTGTTTTTACCGTGGGATAAAATTATACGCTATACGGCTAATTACTATCGATTTATTGAAGAAACACTTACACACTACAATAAACTTAATTTATATACACACTACTTAATGTCTACTAATTTATCTACACTCGGTATAATAATTGTCCTAATTTATATCCAACACTATTTATATTCACTATCTGTTCACTCACTGTATACTGAACAACTCCCCGACTCACTAGGAAACCCGCGTATATATAGTACTTTCGCAACTCTAGAACCTTCTTGAATTTACGAATTCTATAACATTCGGGAATAAACCATTGTATTTCTCTATGTAAATTTCTAGAAAACGCATTCACCAACATTTATAGTTGGCGACAGGACCGGCTTCTGAATCACTGAGTTCGTAACGGTATTTTATTTAGACTTTTAACGAATAGTATATTCCACCATTCGCCGAATAGCGTCCACCATTCGCCGAATAGCGAATATTTTATCATTGGACAAATCAATATTCTCGTACATTTTATCAATTTTTTCACTAGTAGAAAATATATTACTGAAGTATTCGGTATTTGGCTTCTTAGGCAAGTCGGTAGGAGTAATTTTAGACCAAAAGTACAAGTAGTTAGCAATACAGCTGATTTTTTTTATTTTTTTTATAAGTACCTTGAAGTATGTAGACTAATATAAAAAAAAGTTAACCAGTCTATCGATTTCCCAAACTATAAAAAAAATAAAAAACTTTTTATTGAAATTCCTTAATATTTCGCGTCAGGAGGTAGGTAGAGAAGAATAGAAAATACCACCGTGTAGGGGAAGTGTTTTGCAATAAAAAAAGTCTCCTGCGTTTTTAGGTCTGTTCTCACAAGCATCACAGACAATCTTTGACATTCCGGATTCGGCGCAAGGACCCTAAAGCGTTCTCGGGAGAACGTTTTTGATTTTTTTTCTAATTTGGGAAATCGATAGACTGGTTAATCTTTTTTTTATATTACTCAACATACTTTGAAGTATTTATGAAAAAAAAATCAGCCGTATTGCTAATTACTTGTGGTTGTTACCCCTATCGACTGGCCTATCTATTATATTTCGAATATTGGTAGCAGGTCTATGGAATTATATCCTTTTCTGTTTGAACGAACTTTCATTTAAGTACCTACCTGATTGTTTTTTCTTTACTTTATAGAATCGTTCGAAACTTCTACGTGGTTCGGACAAATATAGAAAAAGACTGATAGAACTGGAGAGCCAATTGGTACTCGTATCACCAAATCTGGTCTACAGGATAAAGAACAAATCGACTGGTCGTACTTATATGTTTTTCCTATCGTCCGATTTCGAACGTACCCAATGGATAGAAGCAATATTAACGTTACAGAAGACTGAACGAACAGGAAAGGTTACGGCACAACCTTTTAATATGTTGGAGCTGCAAGCTTGGATTACGGCTTGCAGGCAATTTTTAAAAACCAACATGGGATCGTATCTACTAAGAAGTGGAAACGATGAAAGTTTACTAGTGGGAGATTTGCATGTTTATATATACGATGTGACTGGATTGGAATATTTCTGTGGTAAGTTGATTAAGTTGAATCAAAAATCATTCGTAGTACGATTTTTTTAAAGTGATAACTGCTTTATCCATATTGAGCAATTTTTGGTAGAGGCTGGTAACGTCAACGATTATGCTAATGTGACATACTGCGCCTCGAATGTATGGGTGATGTATAACGAATACATTTTGAGTGAATTTATTCAAAAAATGTCCTTATATCATAGACGTACGACAAAATGTTTATAAGGGATTCATATATTGGTGGAAAATACTATGGGAATAGGAGAACATTTATTTGTAACTTATCTTAACTATCAACTGCCCTCGCTTCGCTACGCTTGCTCGTGCATCTAATAGTCTGCTACTAAAGCTCATTTTCTGCCCTTTTGACACAAGTATAACATTGAATGTGGTTGATTTATTTGTAAAAATGTCCTTCTAACGTAGCCGTCCCATAAAATATTTGTAAGGGGTTAATTTATTTGAAAAAAAGTTTTTTTCTATCATGGGCATACGATAAATTTTTTTGAGAGGTTAGTTATTTGCGAGAGGATTTTCACTAGTAAAATTTTGTACACCTATTTCCGAAATCGGAAATAATTTCCTAATATTTGTGATATTTCCGAAATATTTCTGAAATTTCATATCTCTGAAAATTCCTAATATTTCCGAAATGTTTCTTATATTTCCCATATTTCTTATATATTTCCTATATTTCTTATATATTTTCGATATTTCCAAAAAAATTTTCATGTAAAACCTTATCGTTATTTACCAACTAATTTATATTTTCCTGTCCTGTTGCACTACATAATGGCAAAGTAAAAACATTACATTCAATGGCCCAATCTAAGCCAAGGCTTTCATGTCTAAACCATCTAACACAATTTCGTTTTCATCCAATTTACTCTCGACGTCACTCAAAACTGTTCCAACGTTTAGATCTATTCTTGGATGTATTTTGTTTCGTCATTTTTAGACGTCTTACTAGAAAGTAATTTAATTTCTGATTTAATAACATTTTTTGCCAAAACTTTTATGTGCTCTTTTGCTTTAGTCTTATCATCGACAATATTGTCTATTCCAGTCACATTCTGGAAAGCTCTCGAACAACGGCGCGAACTCTTTTTGGCGGTTAATTTTTATCTAAGTCATCATTTTTCCTTTTTAATTCTTCTTCGTCTTCTAGGTTACAATGGCCTCCTATCCTATAGGACATCCAGCCAACGTTGTGGTA
>CAJUYI010008094.1:0-11324 GCA_910591695.1 Galerucella pusilla
TCCACACTGTATATTAATTGATACTATACCATCTTTATGATTAGCACTATAAAATATCGAAATAATAAATACTTTTCATCTTTCTCCCCTATTTGTTTCCGCTAAAAACAGCCGCTATTATGTGACCTGTACTATATTTTCTGTATTGAAGCTTTTATTCCTTTATCTCGCCTTTCAACGTTTTCAGGAACTTTCTCATTTGTTCAGGTTATTCATTAACGAACTTGTGTTATACTCATGCTTTATCAGTCCCTGAAAAGTTGGTTAAAAGCTCCAAATATAAAAGAGAAAATACAAAACTTTTCGGTAGCTTTGTATACTCGGAAAATGCGATGTATATATATATATATAGTATATACGGATAATCAGGGGATTTATTTAAGGTTTGTCCCGGTAATAAACAATTCAATGGATCTTTCCATTTATTACATGCAGATGAAATAAGTTTTTGATAAAAATGTTCCTCTTTTTATTTAGAGTCTTTTTTAGAAAATTATTGTGAGCGCAGTAGTTGGGCAAGCAATTTATACTATAAAGGAATGTATAAGTAGTCGAAAACAACATGGCGGATGAAAACTGCAACTATTGCGTAAAGTTCTGTAGCGGAGAGCGTCAACAATATAAAGGAAGCTGCAAATACCTCCATCCACACACTCTCCAACTGCACAGCACTTCAGAATCCTAGAGCACAGCACCTGGGAGATTACTGGATAGAAGAGGAACATTTACTTAAGTTGAAAACTGCAGATATCCCGAAATTCCTCCGGAAATAGGACTAAAGGAGCTACTAGTTTCTGAGACTCTCCTCAGGAACTAAGAGGAAGTCAGGGGGCACAATAGATCTTTTGGGTTTCAGTGAACGTCACCCCAAATAAATAAATACAAATGCAAGGGGAAGAGAAGCCATGTCCTTCCCAATATACTCATGGTGGATCTAAGTTCCGGCCTATAGAGTCTAGAATCAATAGATCTGCTGTTGATGTTGATATCATCCTACCACTAAGACCACAAACATTTTGGTGCGAGTTTCAGTATATGAATCCCGAATAATATAACATCACTAGAGTGTCACCAAGATTTAGCTAACGTCTCGGCAGATAACAATATTAACCTGAGGCGAGCTGAAGAGCACAACAGGAGTAAAGGTAATCGCATTGCCGATTCTTTAGCCAGGGAAGCGGCTGGACTAAAAACTTTATTACCCAGTTACACCTACGGCCTGACAGCCAAACGTTACACCCATGCTCCACCTCCTAAGAGATGGATGGAACCAAAGGATGCAGTCTTGCCATGAGGATCACCCTAGGCGACCCTGGGAAGCTGGCATCGACGAACTAATTGGCAATGACCAGGAAAAACCTACGTTTAACAGTAGGATTTTTGACTGGCCACTGTCAACTAAAGAAAAACCTCCATATTATGGGGCTAGTGGACATACCTCTATGCAGTGTAAACAGGACTATGAAACTGACAGGCATGTTTTATACGAGTGTCCGGAGTTATCGTCAATAAGATAGTGTGTGTGTGTGTGTTCGGTGAGTCTTGGCCTACACCTGCCGATATAAAGGAGATATCTCCTAGTGACCTGCCCATCTCCATGGGAAGGACAGGATGGACGATGACTTAGGAGGACAAATCCTCCAAAGGATGTACAATGGATCACATGTGGCCCAAGTGCTATGAGCCTACACCCCCTTTCCTACTTTACAAATACATCATAAAATTATATTTTTAAAAAGCTACTATATGAAAAAAGATTAAAAGAAAGTTTGGTCTGGAAACTGAATGGTGTTGGTTATAAATAAGTGTCAAAAAACGTTACCTATTCTAGGATTGTAAACAAAAAAGTGATTACCAGATGAATTAAGACCTTATGACTAACAAGTGCACTATTAAATGTTAACGGTCTGTTCCTTTCGTGTTCGCTTGCTCAACGACGGTTATTTGTTTTACGAACTGTATTCACAGTGCTGGATCTGGATTTTTTCAACTTTCACATGTATCTATCTATAATTATTGCGGTGAACATATACTGTAACTTGAAAAATCCATTTTAACTTCTTCTCTTACTCAGTAGCTTATGAAAGCACCAAGGGACTTTCCAAAATGACAATGATGTTGATGCCAAAAGAGGGTTCTGGTCCCCAAAAGGGTATTCATTGCTAGTTTATCTTCTTTTTCGTTTCCTTCTGTTTCAGTATGTTTTGCAGCCCATGGGATCCTCTCCCTTCCCTACATATTTTTAATTTTTCAATTGATAGATACTCTGAGCTTTTCTCAAACTAAAATCCTAATTGAATTTTGTCCAGCACTTAATGTTTCGAGTTCGAGTGCATCTCTGTGCTCAACAAAATTTATTTCAGTAACCTGGAATTTACCTAAACGATACTCAAATACAAAATGATTAATAAATGAGTTGTATATTTTTTAGTTTTTTTACGATTCTGGGAAACATAAATTGATTTAGATCCGTACAATCTTCATTTTTTAAAAATAACTTCAAAAAAGTAATGGCTCTTTAACAGGCCATAAATAGTGCAAGAGGTTTATTTCGGGGTTTAATTATGTTTGAAATATAAAAGAGTTGTAGTTGTTTTAAGATTTATTTCTTAATTGCTACATTCATCAATTCCTTTATTTTTTTTATATAAATTTATTTATAATTATTGTTTAGTTTGTAACATGAAATTAACGTAAAAAGGGTAATTATCCGGAACCCCTCGACAATATTGAAAAGAAAGGGAGTTTAGAAAGCTCTAAAACAGCGGTGCCTACAAGACAGTGTCATTAAGAAGATAGATTACCCATTATGTCGGCAACACCGCAAATAAATGAAAAGACAACCCAACCAATCTATCATTCTAATAGTAAGGATTAGGACGTGAATTTCACAAGCATGTCCTAATTTGTTCTAATCCTTGGGACAATTTCTCATGAATTGATAAATAAAAAAATTACAAGTCTTATTTTTTCACTTTGAAGTTATAAATAAATAGGTTGAAACTCCGTCAGAATTATATTCGATATCATCAATTTTATTATACACTGATATTTTTTTCACTGCTTCTTCTCAACTTTCCTTTATAGACCAGTGCCAAAGCCTTCAAAAATGATAAAAAGTGAAAAGAAAAATAGTAGGATGAAACCCATTGGGAAAGGAGGGGAATATGATATAGTTGAGGAAAAAAAGAAACTACGGGCAATCCGAGTTCAAGAAGAGGGAGGGGTGAGTTTTTGAGGGTAAAAAAAGGTTTTTTTCCGGCAATTAGAAATACTTTTTTTTCGCCCTATTTTGATTTAATATCAAAAAGCACCCTAATATTCAATCTAAAATTCTCGCGTTAAAATAACAGCTTTTTTCAAAAAGTCGGTGGGCTTTTTGTTCGCTGAAATCTCTACTTTCTGATAGTCTGAAAAAAATATATACCTCCATGGTAAATGTTCTCAGAAAATGCAAAAAATTAAAAAAAACCCAAATTCGAAGTCTTTTTTAATCAATATGTACAATTTCATCGAAAAAATGTGATTGCTGCAATTTTTTCGGGTTAAAAAGTTTATTCATTAAACTCGAATAATATTCATGTCATAGAAAATCTCATAAAATGTGGATATACATGTAAATCGTACTATTGAATTTAGATAGTTCATTTTGATTACATTATAATAATTTTGAAAACGTTAATCTTGATATTTATAAAAACATTATCTTGAATTCCAATCATCTATCCGTTAATTTTTGTTTCTTTGGTGGCATTTCTTCATCGTTAGACTCGACAAACCTTTCCAACTCTAGTTGATCTCTGAAACCATCACCTTTTTCGTCTCCAATGTTATTTCCAGTCTGCATTGGTTCTTCATCCACAATTTCATCTGAATCATTTACTTCCTCGTAGGTTTTTTCTTCCATATTGGAGCAATTTTCAGAACCATGACAATTTGTTTATAAATTTGTGAATTTTAAACCATGTTATCGGCAGCCATATTCCAAACTGTTACACCCAGTTTCACAGCTGCAGCAAATAGTATTGAGCAATACCATTTCTTACCCTTAGGAACTCACCCCCTCCCACTTCCCGAACTCGGATCGCCCGAAATTTATGTTTTTCTACAATTACATCATATTCCCCTCCCCTCCTTTTCTAATGGGTTTCATCCTACTATTATTACTTTTCACTTTTTACTATATAAGAATCTGCTATTTTTCTAACTGCTTCGCCTAAGTCCTTTATAAAAGAAATAATGATTAATAAAAAGATACCTACCGCATTAACATTAATTTTCTTATGATATCCCTCATCCACATCGAATGAATAATTATTTCTTGATCCAATTAGGACAGAGGCTGAGGCACAGAAGCCACAATCACGCTGCCATATATTTATTGTGTCGTTCACAAGACTAAATGTAGAAATTAATGGGGATTTTATCTCATTAACAGTACCGTGTTTTTATTTGCATCTACTGTATGTCTTGGAGAGCAGTTGATATCACGAATGAAAAACAAGTTTGGTAGCGATTGGAAACACAATATACAGGGTTGCTAATGTATCAATTAACTTTTATTCAACTAATCTGAGCCAGAGAGCTTTAGATTTAAAAAAAGGTTCCTTCCAGTGAGTTGCCAACTAGCAAAATGGAATTCCAAGAGGACTAAATTGTTGTATAACAATCGAATAGAGTTTGTTTTTATTAAGCCTTTTGTTGCGATAATTTTGTTGTTTAAAGAAAATTGTTGTATTAAATGATTCTATAGTGACTTTTACAATATATGCTATAACGCATTATACGATCATTTCTTTAAAAATGATATAATACCTTATAAGCAAGTTTATACAATATCAAAAATGTCATTTTATATGACTTTTATATCTATTGTATAAGAGTTCTATAATATACTATATAACTAACAGCTACAACATTATAAAATAGTTACTTAAGCTTGTCTTATTGAAGCTGTATAATGTTATCTATAAACATTGTATAGCATTCAATTGCGTTGCATTATAAAACACTTTTTAGTTGTATAGTGCCTAAATATTATTCGTTATAAAACAGTTATCGTATGCCGTTCCATTTTACAATGAAATATTGTTTAAGGCATTTCAAGTATCTACTTCATTTTCTTGCCAAATATATACCTATAATCTATCAGTAAAATTTGCGGAGCATCAAAATTTGTGCTATTAAACCATCCAAATACAATTATAATTTTTACTATCGATGTCCGCACAAGCGGCCGAAGTCGTTTTGATAAGTCTCCATTTCTACAAATGACATGTATGATGCACGTTCAAATTGAAATATAATTTGGTTCTGATATTTTTTTTTTTTTTTTAATTTGGTTTTTACTGTCGCATCAACCATGTTGGTTATTAGCGACAAAGATATATTTTATAAAGTTTTCAAGATATTGATTTCATTTAGGTAGTCTATTAGTTTATGTATGTCACACTCTTGACCTAATGCTGATTTTAATGTGTTCGGTATATTATATTTAATTCGCGCTAGATCATAATTGGGACATTCTATAACAATGTGCTTGACTGTCATTTGTTTGGAACATGCAGCACACTCTGGTGCTCCATTCTTGTTTAATAAATGTTGATGAGTCAGTTTAGTGTGTCCTATCCTGAGTTAGGAGAACTTGTTTGGAGCGCTGGTTTGGTATTGTCTTCCAGGGTTTCACATCGGGCTTCACTTCACGTAACTTTGTTTTTGATTCGTACCACTGATTTTGCCACGCATCGATCACTTTTTCTTTCGCGATAAGCTTCAAGTCACTGATGGTCATCGCGTTAACTATAGTCGCACTATCACTTTCGGCTGCTTCTTTTGCCCGTTGATCTACCTCTTTATTACCCTGAATTCCGGTGTGGGATGGGATCCACATGAATTTGATATGTATTTGGGATTCCTGGAGTTCGCAGAGCTCTTCCTTAATCCCGGTGGCAATAGGGTGTTTACTATAAATTGTTTGAATAGATTCTAGTGAGCTAAGAGAGTCTGTGATTTTAAGGACTTTGGGGGCATTAATATTTTTAGCTAATTTAACAGCTTGTAACAGTGCATATAATTCTCCAGTGAAAACAGTACTACAGGGTGGTAATTTGATATTCTACACTAAAAAATGAAATGCTTTTATAAACTGCTAGATGACAAAATGTTTCCATTGTGCTCAAATAACAGCATTATAAAAAAATATATTGCATTATGCAACGATTTTGTGAGACCTTCATAGTGCCGCTTCAATCCCATTGTATAGATGTGACTAGATGACACACTATTAAATTATTTTATAGTAGCTGTATAAAATAAATGATTATAAAACAGTCGATTAAGAGTTGTATAAATGTGTATTAAACAGTCATATAAACTTTTAATAGAACTGTTATACAACCAAACAGTTGTACAAAAATGGACCCTTTTCAGTTGTATAAGGATCATTTAATTGTTTGGTAGACCGTTATAAGAATTTTAGTATCCTATAAGATATATCTTGTAACTGTTTATACAAACCTTATAGAATTACTTTGGTTCTCGTTATTTCATGTGGAAGTTCATCTATGACTTGTACCAAAACTTTGTACATCCAGCGCCAAAGAATGTGGTTTGTTAAATAATGGGCCATAAATAAAATATTCATTTGTTACCACATACTAACGTTTCTTTCCAAATAAATTTTGAATAAGCTTAACAACTCGACACCTTTGAAAAAAATTATTATAAATCGTTATATTTTGGACCGTAACCGACGCATTCAATAAATAATTAACAATAGTACTGCGTGCATGTGGTCAAATACGTCTAATATATCATAAAGTACCAGTGGCGTCGACCTTCACTAGTTTTATTTGGTTCGTAAAGTCAGCTCTAGGAATATACAGATCGTGAAAACTCTATTCGAGCCACACGACAAGGAAAATATGAGCAAAACCACTTGAAAGAGAGAGAAGAATAATTGTTCGCAGTCAGCGTTGGGCGTGTTTTCAGTTCCAGCTACCAATCTGATATGAAAGCATCAGCGTTGTCAGTTTAAAATGTTTGGTACTTTTTGAGGAATAATTATCTTATTTTGCATTTAACTTTTAATACGGGATAACGCCGTATTTCTTAGGAGAAATTCGAGATTGGTAATATTATCGACTTTTGAAAAATAAGTGAGATCAACACAGATGAGAATAAAATATTATAGTTCAAGAAAATAAATGGACAAATTACAATCTGCAATAAATAAAATCTATACACTGCTTTCGACTTAACAATTATTGGTATTTAACATTTTTTTTTATTTAGTACACACATGCCCGCTTCAACTACTAAAAGTTATTAGCAGGAGGACTTACACAAGTAGTATGTGTTGTATTTGTGTTATAGATAATTTTTAAATTTTGTTATACTAATTAATGTCATTGAAATATTTAATTAAAGCACTTGTTGTCTTTGGTGAGCACATCCTTGAAAACCGCACTTAAATTATTCTGTCTTCTATATCTAGAATATTCGGGACACTCTAAGATGATATGTTTTATAGAAAAAGAAGCATGGCAATGTATACATTCTGGTGCTGCTTCTTTGTTGAGGAAATATTGATGTGTAAGGAGTGTGTGACCTATTCGCAGACAACTTGGTCTCTTCGTTTTTCTGGTATTGATAGAAATAATTCGACTTGTGGCTTAGCTTCTTTCAGTTTGGATGTCGTATCGTTCCATATTACTTGCCAAGAATTGAATATAATTGTTTATTGATTGGATTTATGTGATCAGTGTAGGGAATTTTTTTAATGTAAGGTGCTTCTTGATTAGATGTTGTATCTACTGCTAATTGATCGACTTCTTCGTTTTCTTTTATACCAGAGTGAGTGAGATGGAACCCACAGAAATGAGACGTTCTTTTGGATGAGGCGTATTCTATCCATTTCACTTTTGATTCGTATGAGAATGGGATGTGAAGGGTAAAGATGTTTTAAGTCATGTAACGCACTCAGTGAATCTGTTATGATAAGAAACTTGGTTGCAGTAGAGTCTTTGCACATTTTTATGACTTCCAGAACTGCAGTGGTTTCTTCCGTGAATATACTACATTGATTCGGTAGTGGGATGGCAGATTTGTTATATCCACAGATGTAAGCTGCTGAAATTCCATTGTGATTTTTTGAAGCATCTGTATAGATTTGCAGGGTTTGGGGGTATTTTGATATAATTTCCTTGGAGAGGTTTTGTAGGAGACAGGGATTGGTTGAATTTTTTGGATTTTGAGTGAGGGACTTATTAACATCTGGCTTCCGAGACATCCAGGGGGGAAAGTTAGAGTTTGGTTGGAGCGATAATTTAAATTGTTCAAATTCGTAGTTAGCTCGTCTCACTCTTTCTCTAAAAGGGAGATTTTTTGTTAGCTTGGAGTCGTATATTTCGTCGGGTGGGGCGTTTTTTGGGAAAATGACTTGGAATGCATTATTGTTGGGATAAGCAGAACTTTTCGCAGTATAGTTTAAGGAAAGGAGTTGTCGACGTAAATACAGTGGGGGTTCGTTTGCAATGACTAGGAGACTGCTGGTTGGGCTGATTCTGAAAGCGCCAAATACACATCTAAGTGAAGAAGTTTGAATGACATCTAATTTTTTTAATAATGTTTTCTTAGCGGTATCGTAGCAAATGGAACCGTAATCTAATTTACTTCTTATCAGTGATTTGTATATAGGTTCAATAAGGTGATTGTACTAGCTCCCCATGTTCGGTTTGATAAAATTTTTAACAGGTTTATTCGGGATTGGCATGACTGTTGAAGGACTTTTATGTGTGTTTTCCATTTGAGAGAACAATCTGAGGTGAGACCAAGAAAATTTACTTCTACCCGCGTTAGCAATAAATAAAATGCAATGCAATAAATAAAATTTATACACTGCTTTCGATTGAACAATTATTGGTATTTAACATTGTTGCCGACAAAATATAATAATAAATACATTTGGCAACAGCTGACTGCGCACAATTATTCTTCCCTCTCTTTCAAGTTCAAGTTTTTCTCATATTTTCCTTCATCGATCTGTTTATTATAAATTCTACCATAATTATAAAGCGTGGATTTTTTCTGAAAGAAATCCGTTTGCAAACGCCACTGCGAGCTGTCAAAACCCACGAGTCTCTTATGACTTTTTATTGGTCACGGAATGATTGTTTTCACGCGTTATTGTTTGTTAGCTATGTTAACTTTCTATTTATATAATTATTTTTGTGTTAGACATATTTGGTATGGAGAGTACTAGATGCGTGTTTGAGCATACACTTTGCTTTGCTAGTTGGGTGGCAGCTTACCGATAATTATTTATTTATTATCAATTCATTAATATTTTTATTGGAAACAATTTGTTCTCGTCAACTTTTATGAATGTTTTCTGTCGCGCTAAGCACCAAACGTCCTAGATCAACGTTTTTCAACTTAATACTAAATAAAGAAGTGTTTTTTTAAGTTCCAACGAACTAACTGTCCGCAATAACTCTTCTATCTCTACTGACCTCATAATGTCATTTTTTGTTAAAATATATTGGATATAATTTCTACACAAATCTCCAATAAAGCCATATTAATTTCACGTTAGATCGTCTACACATAAAGAAAGGTAATCGACAGTTTCTTTTATAATTTCTATTGAACAATAGGCTTATATTTATTAGTAATTAAAAAAATTCAAGAGGCAGGACTATTGGTCGTAAGGATTTCGTATCTTTTTATAATTATAGTCATTATTTTCAATTGGGTACTGTGTTTCACTAAATTACATAATTTTCGTTGGGTGTATAATTTTAAATTGTAAACTAGATTTCTTTTAGAAAACAGTAACTCTGAAGAAGTAGGGTAGCGCTTTTTTATACAGAGTGAAACACTACCAACGTTAAAGTCTCAAATAATATCAGTAAAGTGAAGAAAATTAGATTTTTCTACTACTAGCTGTAATGTTGACAATTATTGCATCTTCTAGCCAACTGAGAAGTAGAATTTCTCTATTAGTGGTTGATAATTTTCTATTATTAACCTATGTCAATAATGGACAATTCAGGGATACATAATAATACATAATTTTGTATACCCAGGAGATTGTCTTTAACATATTTGCTGCTTGAAATTAGCTACCAAGATAAAATTATTTGAATAAGAATACCATTGGTTTAAAATTCGCGCTCAGCCAAAAATGACTGATGACATAACGAGTACGTTCACAATATGTCGAAATCTGACAGTATACTTGTCAGTCAGACGACGGAGTAAACGCTTCTCGTGGTGCGTTTGGAAATTATTTTTAATTTTTGTCTTAAATTTGGCTAGTAGTGGATAAAATTGTATATACACCATGGTGTTGAGGACATTTATAAACCTCGCACCTTATTCTGGTGCTCCGTTAATAATAATAGTCTTCACCAACTTGGTGTGTAAATACTATTGTTCCAGCTGGTATTTAAAAATCTTATGTAGTACTGTATGATCTGTATAGTGCTGATTAGCTATACAGTGCTATTCAAAAGTCCCCCCCCCCTTGTATCTTTTGAACGGCTATACTTACATTAATAAAATTTGGAGGGTGGAAATGAAGTGTTGTAAACTTCTCTACGAATGATAACGGGTGACGTAATAGTAATAGACGACGTCACAGTGCCACTCTGGCCAATAATTTCAAATAGGACCTTATGGTGAGTGATATCTCGTTCGAAAGGCATTGACATTGGCTACATAGCCATATGAGTTTTGTTTGGGTTTAAGCTAATTTTGACGGAAATTTTAGACAACTTTTAAGACTTGCGAACGGTGTCATGAAAAATTTAAACATTTCATATAATTTGAGTGAAAGCCGCTCATTAATTCTTTGTCTCATTTTCGAGTTATAACGTTTCCAAGCTGTTAAAATGTGATAATTTACGTTTGGAAGTTATTGACATGGTTTCATAAGAAATTAAATATTTTCCTAAAAACTTGAGTATATGCCGATAATGTATACATTTTTGGAAAGGGGAAGAAAGGGACTTTCAAATTGTATTAAAAAATATAGGGTGTTGTATTTAAAATAAACCGATAATTTCGTTTCAAAAATGGTCATTTTTTTCGGCGCATTCGGGAAAAAGTATACATTTGGCAACTATGTTAATAAAAATTTGAAGGAAATATAAGAAGTTTAGCGAGTTTAGCATTCTCGAGTAATAAGCCGTCAAAATGTTTTACTTTATAGTGGGACACCCTGTATTTATAAAGTTGATTCAGACATAGACCATAGTCTTAGTTCTAAATTTGAATCTTATGAAAGACAAAACGTCAATATTCTGTACCACAAAATTTTC
>CAJUYI010008095.1:0-11323 GCA_910591695.1 Galerucella pusilla
CCACACTTGATACCAGCGGTAAACATAGTAACGCAGGGCCCAGTTACCTTTGATAAAATAATTTAGTTATTTGGATATTGATAATGAAACGCAATAATTTAAATATGAAAAAGTCGATTTTGCGTGGAATTGGAACAAATTTGAGGAAAAAATTATATGTTTCACACGGCAGAAAAGCAGATTCAATGCCTAGTAAAACAAATAACTATTTTCATATTTACAGTAATTACTAAAACTAAGATTTACAACATTTCATAACTCAAAAACGGTACAAGGTAGGGGTAACATATTATATATTTTTGAAATCAGAAGAAAATCACCATTCCAAAAATATGAAAATATACAGGGTGTCCCACTTAAAAAATAACTATTATTTTTTGTATCCACGCTACTGATCTTTTGATAGAATTTTAAGAAAATTCAGCTGTAACCAAACAACTTTTATATGAGACTTTTTTTTAAGTAATAATAACGATAATAGGGGGTGGGTAATTTATAATGAATAACCCTGTACAGACAATCCACTCATTGCGAATGCAATTTCAAACTAACGGCAGTCTGAGTTGACATAAAATTATATATTATTATGTTGGCAATAATGACTTTTACTAGTTACAGTACCTTTCTCTTAACATATTTTTTTAACCTCCTTATTTATTAAATCTTGCCTTTAATCCAAATATTCGTATATATAATATTTAAACGATTTCATTTTTTTCTTATTTGATTTATCATTTTTCAATGTTATTAACTAATGTAGGTTATCTGTGTCGGAAAATTCTAAATATCCCACAACATTTGAACCGCTTAGTTATAAGATAGTAAAATGTTTTTATTTTCTTATAATCTTTATTTCAACGTAATTCATCGTAGATTTTATGCAATATTAGAAAAATTCTTACACTCCAACTATTAAGATAAAAACTTTACAAACATTGCTCAATATCGTTCCATGAATTATCAATAGTAATATTTCCTGTAAATATTTGAACTAGTAAAACGTTATTTTTCTTATATTCATCATGAAAAAAACTAAGTTCAACTTATCAGTGGACTCGCAACGTGTAATATTCTAAACTCAACTTTAGCACAGCCACGTGCAAATTCGCGTTCTTTATTATTTCTTTTGCTTGGCATTAAAGTGACACATCCGACGCCATATTAATAAATAATATTTTTCTAATTTTGACATATAAAGTGACACTTTTAAAACTGATTGACATTATGAAACGTCTTACTTTTTGTAACTAGTTGCATAAAGTGAAATTTTATGCAATTGGTGACGAAAAATGTATTTCAAAATTGGTGACAAAAAGAATTATTCTATTTATTAAACTGTTATAATACAAGTTAAAAACATAAATTATAAATTGATTGATTATTATAAATATTGATAACACAATTATTGCAATTATTCAAATTAATTCCCGACGACATATTTTTTACATTGCTCGAACTTGCTGTTATTTGGGAAGCGGCGCACATTGCCTTAGATGTTTCACCAAATATTTCTTGCGCTATAAGTTTTTTATTATTCATGGAATTTTCAATATATCCCTCCGCAACAGAGGTAGATTTTCAACCTCCATACCTCTTTAATTTTAAAATATCAGCGCCACTGTCTGCTAGGAAAGTGGCAGAGCTTCTTCTGAAGCAGTGGCCAGTATATAGGATTTGAAAGACCAAGAAATTGTGCAATAACTTTTGGCAGACTGCTAAATGTGTTAATTCGCACAGGATTTCTGGTACATTTTCCATTCGCATATTTTACAAAAAATCTGTTGTGTTTAAGAACCTGGGGACGCAACTTAATATATTTTCTTAATATTTCAACAAGATTCGTATTTTCAATGTCTCCAGTGGTAATTGCAAACTGCCGTATAACTTTTGTTTTTGAAGGTGGGATATCAACACGAAAATGGCTTCCTTCGTCTATAACATTTTCAACTGGAAGAAATGTTAATTCTGCTTTTCTGCATGCTCCTGCCATTCCAATTATCATTGCAACCTTAGCCAATAAGTATTCTTTGTCATCAGCTTCCACTAAAAATTTGGCAATATCTTCTTTAATAAAAACTTTTGACTTTTTAGCACTGTACCCGTCCGCTTGCCTTTTAATATATGCTACCAAATTTGTATATTTTTTAATATCAATATTCCTTTTCAGATTTAGTTTAGACCTTAACATTGAGTAAAGTGTCCCTAATGTGGAAACTTTTAGATCTTTCTTACCCTCAAAATATGCAAGTAAAACTTTCTCATTAACATGTTTAATTTTCTTCTCATCACACCACGTAACAAATTTTTCGTATGCCAAATCATAAACTGCCTTTGACTTTTTGGGAATTACTGCTTCTATCTACTTTTGTTTTGGTCTTTCCCCCTTCCTTTTACATCCAGCTCCTTTTCTAAGTACTTACTTCTTTTGTTGCTCTGCTATTTGAAAGTCTCTCTAGGTGCCCTAAGTATCTTATACGTTGCGACCTTACTACTACCGATATCAGAGGGCTTTCAAATAATTCCATGAGCTCCTCATTTGTTCTTCTGATCCAGAAATCTCCTACTTTTCTTCCCCCATTTATTATTCCGAGTATTTTTCTCTCTCATATATATATATTTAATATAAATAAATATCAATCTCCCGTTTGACACATCATTTTTATTAATACTTTATACCTACTCGACTTGTGCTCTGTCGATTTTGATACTTTTTACCCATTTGCAACCTTGTCAAACAACAATATCTTAATGGGATAATTATTTTAAATTTAAACCCGTTTTATACATGATTACATCTGAAGCAATAATCCATTAATTACAACTATATAAATAATGATTCCAAGAATGCCTGATTTTTTTATCATTCTTTACGAAAATTCAAGCATTGCTCCATAAAAAGATCAAAGTGAAATAAACTACAACTGACCTCTGCACTTTCGGTCGTGTAGTAATGTATCTTTTTTTTTTAACTTGACATCCGTCAATCATATCCGCAGAATATAAAAGAGAAATATGATAAAAAATCGAGTAACCTAAATTTTTAGTTTGACGAAATGGCACGTGACGAAAAAAAATTACTTCGAAGAAATTAAGTCAGTTTATATTTCTTATCATGACGACCAGGGGCGTACCGAGACTAAACTATTTAAGGTTGTCGAAAAATGCAAATCCTGAATATTTAATTTTCCTTCAATTTTAAGTAAAGGCAATTTTCCCAACAACTACAGATGGCTAAAAAATGAAAGAAGGCTCGGGATGTGGAGAACTAAGCCTAAGGATTGAGTGGGGAATGGGAAACAATACCATCGTGGTTCAAACAGAGCTGGCTGGTATCTCAATTGCCACAAAAGAAGTGACCAGTAAAGGAATTTCTGGCAAAAACATAACAATCTGCACTGATAGTAGACCAGCCCTATTAGCCTGGAACAGACAACGTGTTATATCGGGGCTAGTACTAGAGTGCCACCAAGATTCAGTTAACGCATCGGCAGATACCAATATTATCCTGAGGTGGGTTGAAGGGCACGACAGGAGTAACGGAAATCGCATTGCTGATTCTTTAGCCAGGGAAGCCGCTGGACTAAAAATTCTAGGACCCAGTGACACCTACGGCCTAACGACTTCGACAATTGCGGAACTATCCAAACCTTGCACCCATGCTCAATCCCTCAAGAGATGGGATGGAATCAAAGGATGCCAGTTTTGTCAGGATCACCCTGGGCGTCCCTGGGAAACTGGCGTCGAAGAAATATTTGTCGATGATCAGGAAAAACCTGTGTTTAACAGTAGGATTTCTGACTGGCCACTGTCAACTAAGGAAACCCCTTTGTTGAACAGGAAGATGAAACTGCCAGGCATGTCTTATGCGATTTTCCGGAGTTATCGTCAATAAGAGAGTGTGTGTTCGGTGAGTCTTGGCTTACAACTGCCGATATAAAGGAGATGTCTCCTAGTAACCTGTCTACTTTCCTGGGAAGGACAGGATGGACAGGATGACCTAGGAGGACAACTCTTCGAGAGGATGTACAATGGACCACATGTGGCCTTAGTGCTGTGTGCCTAAACTCACCCTCCTTATTCTACAGATACAGATGCCCAACAACTTTCCTTATTTTCAGAAATTGCTGTAAAGAAAAACCTACCTTATCAAAATTTCATTAAAATCGCTCAAGCTGTTCATAACGAGCTCAGTTTGAACACGATTACAGTGCCACGCAACTAATGGGAGAAAACTATCTTAGGAGGCAGGAGTGCAGGTGTTGTTGTAGATGGTTCATGGCGCACAGAGGTGAACGGACCTTTACAACCAATACAACATTTAGGTATAAACAATTATTCACAAGCTGCAAATCAGCTTCGTGATCAGTACGCTGAGTATTTCTCTGGAGAAGGCAATGTACCGTGTGGCAAAATAGAATGATTGGTTTGTAGAACAATGTTTACAATTTTTATGAAATAAATGTTTTTAAACTTACCATGTTGATTGATGACACTCTAGCGTCGGCTGCAACAAACCAAATGAGTTTTGGTTTGTACACATCATCTGCACCAGCTCCACTATGTTTGGACCTGCTAATTTTATTTAGTTCTTGGCGATACACTGTTTTGATTTTTTTAAGTTTAGTTTTCATAGTAGCCACATCTGTATTTTCAAAGCCATCAATTTCTCGTAAGTCCTTTAATAATTGAATAGATGAGGCTTTTACTTGATGTAGATCCATAGTAAGTTATGAAATCAAACAATTTTATTTTGTAAACCTTTAATAATTGTTCGAACGCGCTATCCCTCTTTAGTTTATTCATGTGGTCCTTCCTTCTAATATCCCATAGGACTTGATATTTACCGTAAATATTCAAAAATGTTATTATTTGGTCACTATTCCACTTCATTTTTAACAAAGCAGTCACCTTTCGTACACCAGCTACCAGTTTACACGTAGACACTAACAAGTTGCGACAGGAAAGTTGGTCAGCAAACTAGCCGACTCTTCAACTTCCACTTGCCACTTGCCAGCAAGTGGCAAGTAAGAATTCTCCTAAGTTATACTGGCTGCAACTACTTTCCGCCAGCAAACTTGCCAAATGTAAACGGTAAATATAAAGGGTACTTTACTCTTGTCTCGTTTATTTAAATGGTACATGCTTAGTTTCAGGAGATGCACATACTTTGACCAAAAACAATTTGCGGATGACACTGTATATTTAGAATCGCACCCTGTATAATAAAATAGAATTTTAAAAAAATACATCGGTCGTTAGGATACGCCACTGTCTACCAAATCCTAATGAGAGACATGTTATACATCATCATACGCATTGTTACTTGAAATAAAATATTTACTATATTTGTAAATATTTCTACATGCTGGTTATCGGAACTGGAAGAATTTTCAAAATACGTACGTCATTGGAAATATAAAAACAATATTGTGAAATATTGTGAGGTCTACGTCCTATTAAAATTGTTTGTAAAAATTCTAAACTTATAAAACAAAAAGATGGCAAACCTCCTTTTCCAATTTTCTTTTACGTTCATTTATTTATTTTCAGGGAGATTCAAGCTGCAAGCGGAGAATGGATGAATGAATTCGTGAAGAGGCCGAGCAAACGGCGAGAAAATCGAGTATGTTTACCCACAGCCGATATCATAAAAAGGACTATAAGGAGATCTTGGACTATTTCGAGTGAGTTTATTAAGTTTGTTGACTTCGTAACATTTCCGTTACTGGAAGACATGTATTGATTGTGATTTTAGTCTGTTACTCTCTAGCTCTCGGGCGGAGAACATATACCTTGTACTGATGAGGCGCAAATACTCCGAAACCGGTTTTTATGTTTCCCCTTCTAATTACAAACCAAAATGATTGGTGTCAAATATCTTGTAGATGTATACAGGGTGTCCCACGACGAGTTAAAAGTATCTGTATATGGCAAAATACTTATAGTAAAATCATGAAAATTTATACGTTTCGGTTTTCGGATGCGATATTTTTAACTAAAATATTTTCAAAGATGGCAAACTTCCGGTTCTACCAGAAGTCGACTGTAACTTTGTTATTCTGAATAGAACACCCTGTATATTAATACATTTTTAAAATATACGTAGAATTTTAGTATACTTTTGTCTGAAAACTTTTTTCGAAAAATGCAAATTTTTTGAGTTATAAATTTTTTTTTAAAAAATTTTACGGCTGCAGACCCTTACAAATTATTTTTTTAAGAGAATACCCTTGAAGATATGAAAATGGTTTCTATTCGGTTGTTTTTAGCAGGGTCAGACCTATTTGAATCTATGTTGAAAAATGTTTCATTTTATACAGGGTGTGTATAGTAAGTGTTCAAAGTTTAACTCCATAAATATAAAATTTCTTTATTTTCTTAAATAGAACCACCCGGTTTTTTCTATTTTAATGCATTCAGGGGTGAAAAATGAGGCAAATTCATGTATACTTTCCTATACCTAAACCTTACCGTGCATTAAAATAGAAAAAACCGGGTGGTTCTATTCAAGAAAATAAAGAAATTTTATATTTATGAAGTTAAACTTTGAACACTTTCTATACACACCCTGTATAAAATGAAAAAATTTTCAAAATAGATTCAAATACGTCTGACTTTGCTGAAAGCAACCGAACAGAAACCATTTTCATATCTTTAAGGGTATCCTCGTAAAAAAATAATTTACAAGGGTCTGCAAGGGTCAAGCTTCTTACAAAAAAATTAATAACTCAAAAAATTTGCATTTTTCGAAAAAAGTTTTTTGACAAAAGTATAAGTACTAAAATTCTACGTATATTTTAAAAATGTATTAATATACAGGGTGTTCCATTCAAAATAACAAAGCTGAAGTCGACTTCCGGTAGAACCGAAAGTCTACCATCTTTGAGAATATTTTAGTTAAAAACGTAGAAATTTTCATGATTTTACTATAAGTATTTCGCCATATACAGATAGTTTTAACTCATCGTGAGACACCCTGTATACCAACCCCGTTTGACTTTGAACTGTAATTCAAATAATTTAAATATCTATTTCATTACTTCCATTATAAAATCGATCCTTTATATCAAAGGGCTAAACTTGTTATATTTAGAAACACCCCCAGTATTTTTAGATCTGTGTGTTGTTGATCTTTGTAATCCTTTTTGAGTGTATCCTTAAAATGTCAACGTTTTCATCGGGTTTTTTTATTGGATGCTACATAATGAAAGCTTCAACGGTATTTCTTCTTAAAATATTCATTCGTTCTGGCTTTTCACAACCAATAAAAACGAACATTCAAAATAATATGAAACATTTATGATGTATCTCTGAATTTTATGTTTAAATTTAAACCAAAGGGTTGCACTTAGGGTGGGAATGTTATCAGACTAGATGTTAACTTTGAAATCGTCGAAAGCAGACAGAAGCTGTAACAATATGATACTACTGTCTCCTACGGCCTAACGACTCCGACAATTGCGAAACTAGCCAAACGTTACACTCATGCTCAATCCCTTAAGATATGGGATGGAATCAAAGTCTTACTAGTATCACCCTGGGCGACCCTGCGAAGCTGGCGCCGAAGAAATATTTGACGACGTCCAGGAAAAACCTACGTTTAACAGTAGGATTTCTGACTGGCCACTGTCAACTAAGGGAACACCTCCATACTATGGGGCTAGTGGACGCACCTCTATGCAGGATGTGTGAACAGGAAGATGAAACTGTCAGACATGTGTTATGCGAGTGTCCGGAGTTATCGTCTTGGCCTACACCTGCCGGTATAAAGGAGATGTCTTCTAGTGACCTGTCCTGAGAAGGACAGGATGGACTATGACCTAGGAGGACAACTCCTCGGGAGGATGTACAATGGGCCACATGTGGCCTAAGTGCTGTGAGCCTACACTCACCCTCCCCACTCTACAGATACAGATACAGATGATACTGACTGTAAAGGCATGAGTGTAAGAAATAGATAAACAGCTTTACCAGCCTAGTTCCAAACATCAAAGAGCAGGCAGATTCATTAGCCTGTGAAGGAGCACCTACTGGTCCAGAACCTTGCTGTGGTATATGAAAGCGCTAATCTAGAGATAAGAATGGGTCTAGACAAGTAACTCTATCTTCAGATGATGACACAAACAATAGATCTGCAATTGGCTGTCGTTCAAGATATCTGGTACAGTGTGTACATTTAAATAAAAGTGAATAGCCTAATAGTTATTTATGTACCAAGGGTATAAATAGATGTTTATGCCCTGAGGGCGACGTCTTAGGAAGCCGAGTGCCTCTTGCCCGAGGGTTTGTAAGTCGCCCGAGGGTATACACATCTGTTTATGCCTGCGGTACATACAAACTTTTATGTCATACTAGTTCGTTATTTCAATCCAATCTCAATACAAATCATTGTTTCAAAAATTCCGGTTTGAATCAATAGGTGAATGTTGACAAACGTAAATGTCATAATATCACAATAAATTTTATATGTGTCAAAGTTAGAAGTCAAAATGAACGAAGATTTTGGAATTTCTGACGAAATTATTGAAAAAGCAAAGAAAGCAACTGTAAATCTGTTGCCAAAAAAGTCTAAAGAAGCTTACGACATGGTTATTAAATAAGTTGAACAAAAAATTATTTCTCTTTATGCCCACGCGGGCCATAAAAGTGAACTTTATGCCCGCACGGGCATAAAGTACGACATTAGATAGTTGGTAACTAGGCAATAAAAACACAATAATGAACTGGTATGACATAAAAAAATATTTAGCTCATTCATTATCCTGCTCAAAAAAACAGAGTCCTAATTGCACTTTTATCCAAGGTGGAGAAAGTAATCTCTCTTGTATAAAAGCTTAAATGGAGTAAAATAGAACATGTTAACAAAAGCCTTGGGAACAAATGATATCCACTGGCAAATAATAGACGGGAATTACAAATAAAAGAAAGAGGGAGAAGAAAAAATATGTAGGTCAGACACACAGAAATTTAAGGACTACGCAAAATAAGGATAATCTTTAACTGGGCTAAACTATATTGTTTCCATAATAATTAAAAATATTCTTCTGTGTTCATAACGTTAAAAGACCTTATTAATATAGTTACGCAGGTAATAACAAGTAAAAGTTGCACGCTTTTATATGTCAACTACACAATAGGTTTTGTTTCGGCGAAAAGGGAGGAAGAGTCCACAATGGGTAGTCATGTATCTCAACTCGCCCCCAGTATAATGCTTTATTTTGCGTGATCCACGTAATTGTTGAGAGAGGTTTAGCGAAGCGAGGGTAGTTGATAGTTAGGGGTTGCTAAAGGATTTCCTGCATGTGTGACACACAATTATTTTTCACCTACCGAATAATCAAAAAAGGGAAAATATGATAAAAAACCTTGTCATTCACTGGCGTTTAAGTGAAAATCTAGGTGAAATGTCAAAGGTAGAAGAGACCAGCTTATCCATTGGTGTAATAGAGAAGGTGTGTTACCGCGCACGACCAATAAAAAAAAACTTCCGCCGCTATTTTGAAAAATTAGCCAATCAGAAAATAACGCGCGAAATCAAACACTTGAAAAATAACTGAATTTGAAACGAGAACAAAAGACAAAATCTTTATTTAACAATAAAGACATTCTCTTAATGTTCCAATGTTCAGAGTTCACAATTTATTACAGAAATGAACAATTACAACAAGTAAGATTTGGTTGTGTAGGATATAGCTATGACAGTCATTCAAAACATTAAACATTTGATTGGCAATATGGCGGCGGTTTGGAAGGTGCGCAGAAATTCGTCTTCCGTGGGAGCACACCTTCTCTATTACAACATGAGCTTATCAATAAACAATCCCAGCTATGCTAAGCTTACGTGAATATCTGATTTACAATTGAATCCAGAATTAGTGGTATAGTCAAAAGCGCTCTTATCGTGTGGTTTCAAAGGTCACTAACCATATGTATCAAATCAGAAGACACAGAGGTTACCAAAATGTGAGATTACAAATATACCTGGAGAAAATAATGATAATTGATGTTTCCTGCACACTGGTTGACCAATTTCCACTTTTTAATTCATTCTCGAAATAATCTATCAAATTAAGTACCATTTTTTTTGCTTGAGGATGCAAAATACCGAAAAATTGCTTCTTATTATTCATATTATCCCTTTGAACTGTCAAAGTCACAAAACTGACATTTAAACAAAAACTTCGTTGGTGAAAGACTTTTTAGAAACGCTGGAAGCTAAATACATATCCCTTTTTTTATTGGTGAACCATTTTACCTATTTAAAGCACGCCTCAGCGTGTTTAAATCGAACTTTAAAACACGCGCGTGTTGTAAAGTTACCGTGGCAACATCAACAACTCGAGAAACGAAGTCTAAATCTATGGTCTACATCATGTTTAAATGACAATTTTTTTATTATTGATCTAACAGGAGTAGTTTGTAACGTCAAAACTTTTATTCGAACAATATTTAACAATGTCAAATTTATAAATTAAAATGGAAAGTGCCGTTGGTATTGTTTGAAATATTAATATTTCGATTTTTCAAATCTTAGGAAATGGTATTTAAATTAATACTATTGACATTCACAGAGCTCAATAAGGTTGAACTTCCATCAAAATACAAATTAGTTTATGCTTTTCTCATTTCCTTGACAACGCAAGGTATACATCATATACATCACGAATTCAACCATTTGACATTTAGTTCTTATTTCCATCTATGATTTCCATTTCTTGTTGTTGTAGTAGTTATAGACCAGTATTTATAATTTCAAAGTGCACCAATAAGAAAAATAGCGTAAAGTATTCGTGGATAGCTGGTCTTTTAAACACTTGCTCTATTTCGAGCACCCCGGTTTCGCAGTCGTGCTCGAAAAATCGCGCGTGTTTTAAAGACCTTAATATCCACTTATACTTCAATATACTATTTGTGAGTTTCCAAGTGAAAACAATAAGTGTCACGACACTGTTTTCCTTCAGAGTAATCCCATTAGTTGGATGGTGACTGTCTCTTGGTATTTGAGTAAGGGTATTGATCAGCAAATGTGGAGTGATGAAAAAGTTCAATTAGTCAAAAACGTTTGTGTTTCCTTATTCTTTTCCGTGGTTAGTTCACCAGTTACTTCGTGTTCTAGTTTAAACAAATATCAATATTTTAACCCTGGGATATTTCGCGGAAAGACAAAATAAATACTGTTTGGTATTAAATAAATAAATTTTTGAAAACATAGTAGTATTAACAAAAACAAAAAATTTAGTACATGTTTGTATGTGTATTGGGGTGACATTTCCTAGGACCTCAAAGACCTATTGTGCCCCCTTAATTTTACTTAGTTCCTCAG
>CAJUYI010008096.1:0-11322 GCA_910591695.1 Galerucella pusilla
TTCAACAAATGTTTCAAATATATTCCAACTGTTTACAATATTATGAATAAACAATATTATGAATAAACTGTGTTGCCTTTCTTTATCAAACTTACTACAATTTATGTACCTCTATCACTTTTTTTTATTGAAATTAGTACATCCCATAAGTAGTGAAAACGGGGAATAAATTGTGAAATTGAAAATTTTTAGATAAACGAGAAATAAAATGGAGAATAATCAACAAAATATTTCTGGTTCTTTTTGCTGGATAAATTGTTGAGGAGGCTTTTTACGATGCCATTGGAGTAATATAGTTTTTTGTTTTCATAAGAAAGTTTTTACAAAATTGACCCATCTCAGATCAGGTCAGTTTCTCAGATATTGAAAAGAACTATACCATCCGATGTTTACCACTTAATTTATCTCGAGAGCAATCGATCAGTTTTCTATTTCCTCACAAATTGATTTCTTACGGAAAAATCTGTAAAAATGGAACGAATACGTACATTTATTTCTTCTTTTTAACATTTCCTTTTTCCTTGGATCGATAAAAAGCAATTGTAGAGATTCTGGAAAATCCGGGTATATCTTTATATCTCCACAAAAAGTAACCTTCTACAGCTTAACTGCAAAAAGGTGGCAATTTGCCGCAAATCCGTTAAGAGCAAATTCCATTTTTTCTCTTCACATCATTGAAAAAAATAGCAGTCCGAGTTTTTTTTTTATTTATAAACAGAGATTTCCAGATAATGGAGATCAATCAACTGTGATATACAGAGTGAGGTTTTGGTGCCGCAACTATGTTATTATACGAAATATAAACAAAAAGTCAATACAGAAATTGTAAGCAACGATGTGCTCATTATTTGGAAAATATATCCATTTCTACAGGGTAAGTCAGAGACCTGGAAGATCTATTGTGTCACCTTACTTCTACTTAGTTCTCGAGAGAAGTCTCAGAGACTACTAGCTCCCTTAGTCCTACTCCCTGGATGAATTTCAGGATATTTGCAGGCTTTGACTTGGGAAAATGCCCCTCTTCTATCCAGTAATCTTCAAGGTGTGGTGCCCTAGGATTCTGAATTGCTTTGCAATTCGCATTCTTCTTCCTCCACTATTTTGAGCTTTTTCAGGTCCCGTTAGGATCCCTGTTGAAACTATTAGTGCAGTTTTACTTTGACTTGTGCAGAATCTTTGATTGCCTAAGCTCTAAAGATCTCTGAGCTTACAACTCAGAGGTCGTAGATTCGAAAGCTGGTTAGGTGCTGGGTTTTTTTGTTTTTTTTTAGTTTTTTATTTCTTATTTTCTGATATTTCTATACATACTTATACTTTGATCAACCGGGTTTGGGCCTGGTTTTTCTTGTTTTTTTTTTAGTTTTATATTTCTGATATTTACATATTTATTTCAATATTGGGTTAGGTGCTGGGTTTTTTTGTTTTTTTTTAGTTTTATATTTCTTATTTTTTGATATTTCTATACATAGTTACACTTTGATCAACCGGGTTTGGGCCTGGTTTTTCTTGTTTTTTTTTAGTTTCATATTTCTGATATTTACATATTTATTTCAATATTGGGTTAGGTGCTGGGTTTTTTTGTTTTTTTTAGTTTTATATTTCTTATTTTTTGATATTTCTATACATAGTTACACTTTGCTCAACCGGGTTTGGGCCTGGTTTTTCTTGTTTTTTTTATTTTTATATTTCTGATATTTACATATTTATTTCAATATTGTTATGTTACTACTAAGTTTGGCAAAGTCTTGAGTCATGCGCAGTTGAAGGAGCCGTGTTGTATGTTTACCCGCTCCTTGACGGACAAGTACACGATGAAATAGAGAAGAAGGTGTGTTACCGCGCGCGACCAATCAAAAAAAACTTCCAAAACACCGCCATATTGAAAAATCAGCCAATCAGAAAATAGCGCGCGTAATCAAACGCTTGACAAATAACTGAATTTGAAACGACAAAATCTTTATTTAACAATAAAGACAGTCACTTAATGTTCCAATGTTCAGAGTTCACAATTTATTACAAAAATGAACGATTACAACAAGTAAGATTTGGTTGTGTAGGTTATAGTTATGACAGTCTTTCTAAACATTAAACATGTGATTGGCAATATGGCGGCGTTTTGGAAGGTTCGCAGAACATGACGAAAATTCGTCTTCCGTGGGAGCACACCTTCTTCTCTATCACACCATGAGTACATTGTCAGTTTTCGATATAATATGAACGTACTCGTTATGTCATCAGTCATTTTTGGTTGAGCGCGAATTTAAACTGATGGCATTTTTATTCAAATAATTTTATCTTCATAAGTAATTTCAAGCAGCAAATATGTTAAAGACAATCTCCTGGGTATACAAAATTATGTTGCACAAGTTTTTGTTGAACTACTATCCCTGAATTCTCAAAATATTTGAATTTGTCGATAATATGAAAAATTACTAACCACTAATAGAGAAATTCAACTTCCCGGTTGTCTAGAAAATGCAATAATTGTTAACTTCACAACTAGAAGTGAAAAACATTGTTCAACCGGACACCTTATGAATTTTATCATATTATTTTGATTGGAATCATCCTCATAATATTTCGATACATCCAAAACGTCTTAATGTAGTCAAACTGTAAATTTTTATTCCCCAGTGGAAATAAATTGACATTGTTTTAATTTTCTCTTTGACCGTCTAAAATAATCTTCCTTCACTTGCCGAATATTACAATCTTTCTGAAAGGCTCTCTTTTTTTCCTTTGAACAGCAGGTCCATTATTCATAATGAAATCTTTTGAAAATGAAAGGCTGATAATTTAATTGAAGCACACAATTTGGGAACGGATATAAATTAATCATATTCAGTTAATTTGAAAAAAAAAACAGTCTAGTATATATTCCCTTTCTATATTAAATGTGAAATATCATCCAGGCTCCCTAGCGCTCCCATACAAATAGTTAGACATATGTATAATAGAGGATGTTTTGCAAGGTGCTGGAGTATAATAAGAAGACCTTCCCTGTTTGTTAACTTTGTAGCAAGAGCTAAAACATTGGCAACAGATGAGAGAAAATATCTCAGTATCTCCAGCAACGGTGCTACCAAATATTAGAACTCTTTATAAATTGCTGTGCTCATTTCCAGTGTCAACTAGAACTGTCAAACGATCTTTCCCCACCTTATGCCTATTAAAGTTATATCTTCGTAACAGGATGACAGAAGAGCGATTGAATGCATAGGCTTTAATGTACATCTTTACCAGGAACCATGGGAGAAAACATACAATTTTTCTATTGTTTCGACACTTTCATAAACCTTCCTATACATACAAACTTACAGTACAGTTATTGTTGTTTTGTGTTGTACCTCTCCTAGAAAAAAATCCTGGACCCGCCTTCATTCATTTATACGTTTGGGTTGGGCTTAACCGCCCAGGCACTTGAACTGAATCTTTGTACCATCACCCATATAATCTAATCAGTTCCCGACTTCCCCTCTAATGTAATCCTATGTGATCCCACGAAACGGTTCCGGACCTGCGAAGGCTCCTTTAAAGCCTTCTTTAGCTAGCTGATCTGCCATATCATTCCCTGCAATCTCCTCATGTACCGGCACCCATATTAGAGATACTTCGTTGTCTCTTGCCAGCATGTTAGGGGATTCTTTACAGTTTTTTACCAGTTCAGACCTAGTTGTTAGGTTGCTGATAGCTTTAAGCAGAGCCTGGCTGTCGGTGAAAATTTTAATTTTTTATCCGGTCTCTTCTGATGTCTCTGCTTGAAAGACTGTTGTGTATTTACCAAGGCTAAGAGACAGTTTCTGTCTAGGTCTACTTTTATACCAGACCCAGTGCCATGGTTCATCCCTAGATCCGCCTCGAAAGTATCTATCGAAATGCTCATGTCACTTTAGCACCCTTTTAGTTGTTAATTTAAATGAAGATAGTGATACTGAACTAGATTTGCGTTAAATAGATAGTTGTATTGAAAGTAGGTTCGCACCTTTTCGATTTTATATCTTTCTACCTTTTTAAGTTTGAAATCCTATTGCAGACATAAGGACTGTGTGTGTATTTTTATCTTAAGATAAAATATCAAAACCATTGCGCGTCAGATAATCTACACTGTACACATAGAATCGCGCTTTGTCTAGTAAAGCTAATGTTCAAAGAAGATAAATTTGTATTAGTATTTCTCGGAGAGAGGTTCCTGATGGAATTATTCACTTAGATGACGTTGTTCGGTAGAGTTATCTCAAATTGAAAACGGAATTATGCAGATAATAATCTTCTCTTCTTGCAAGACACGTTCTAAGAAAGTGTGCTTTTTTTTAAAAGGTAAGGTGATGATAGGGTTGTTGTATTATTTATTAAAATATAGTAGTATTTTTAGATTATTCATAAATTAATTTTTAAAACAGGAAGGAAAGAGTGAAAAGAAGAGGGAAAAATGTAAATTTATTCAGTCTCATTGTTTTTTTACGAGGGTAGGTGGCATAAAACCAAGTTAATCTTAACGGTTTTTACATTTATATGTTTATTTTATTTAAATTCGGTCTCTGTTTCTAATTATTTATTATACGTTTGTTTATTTAAAAAATAACTATGTTTTACTCGGTATTATAACAACGTTATATTTATTTAAGCAGGCTGGTTTTATTTTATATAATACATTATATATGAGTTTGTTTTAATGAAATGTTATGAAGTAGATTCTAGCATGAAATCAATATCATTCACGTTTAATGGAAAAACTTTTTGAAACAAAATTACCATAAACCAAAACAGCAAACTTCTATAAACTCGGGAAACATTTTAAATAATGGAACACAAAATAATAAAACCCAATAATATAATTTTAAGTAACATAATACATTATTTTCCACTACTAGCTGAAGTTGACAATTATTGCTTCTTCTAGCCAACTGAGAAGTTGAATTTCTCTATTAGTGGTTAATATTTTTTTCCGTTATTAACCCAGGTCAATAATGGACAAATTGTCATTAACATATTTGCTGTTCAAAATTACCTATCAAGATAAAATTATTTAAATGAAAATGTTAGTTTGAAATTCGCGCTCAACCAAAAATGACTGTTGACATAACGAGTACGTTCATAATCTATAGAAAACTGACAGTGTACTTGTCAGTCAGACGACGGGGTAAACGCTTCTCGTGGTGCGTTTGTGAATTATTTTTAATTTTTGTCTTAAATTTGGCTAGTAGTGGAGAAAATTGTATATACACCATGGTGTTGAAGACATTTATAAACCTCGCAAAATAATCTTGGTGCTAGGTCAATAATAATAGTCATCATCTTGGTGTATGATATACTATTTTATTTTTGGAACTTTAGTTCTTTACGTCAGGTTATGTTCGCAAAAGATCTGACCGTTACGTTACGTTGCGTTATGTTACGTTGCTTCGTTATGTGCCTTGCTTGCGTGCGTGTGCTCTCTCCTGAGTCTCTCTCTCGTTTACGAAGCAGCGATTCATATGCTTCGGCCAGGAATCGAACCCGGGCCACCCGCGTGGAAGGCGAGCATTCTACCACTGAACCACCGATGCTACATTAAAATTCTATGCAAAGCTGGTATTCGCAGTGCTAGTGATCTACTTGAATTTGTTCGGATAAATTTTTACTATTATTTCCATAATTTTTTTTTGCGCGATTGATTTTTTTTGTTTATTTACAGTATCGGTTGTCAGGACGGTAGGTTGTGTTTACTGGTTTCTAAGTTTAACACGTCGGTAAATGATTTACTTACCGTTCAGACGTCGAAAAGTAATAAATAACAAAAACAATTTCACCAAAATGCAAAATATATTTTAAACTGATCGAGAAGTATAAATGTCACTTTTGATATTTCGTTCATTTCGAAGAAATTTAAATTATTTTATTCGGAATTGATTTCAATACGATCGCGCAAAAAATGCGCATCTCGAACGTTGAGAGCAATTACAACGATTGCATGTAGATTCCTCTCGTAAAATTGGACAAAATGATATGAGGATTAAGGGGTCTAGCATTTACTTTTCGAAATACAGGGTATTGAAATTTTGAAAACTTGAATATTTTAATTCGATAACTTTAAAATGGATGGATTTAAATTGATTTGACATTTGGCAGGTTGTTTTTAAATGTAAAAGGGCATATTTTGATAGAAATAGTAGTTTGTGCAACTAGTGTGGATATGAAAGCCATATCGCACGAGGACGAAGTTTGAGCACGACGCCGTAGGCGGAGTGCTCAATCGTTCAAGTGCGATATGGACAATCCACACGAGTCGAACAGCGTATTTTTTCCACGACCCACTTAAGAAAAATCTAGAAAATAAAAATTTCTATAAACTGTAATATAACTTGGAAATTGAAAATTTAACAATTCAATTTTATGTTTTCACTAATTTTTTTGTGGTAAACGTACAGTTCTTGAATGTCCAATTTGTATAATGCTACGGTTTCCCTTTTTAAATATACGATGCTGTTATAAGTAGATGTTGCCAGTCGGACTCCCTCATGAAGGGTACCGTACCATTATCTATAAAAATGAATATTCTGCTAAATATTTCAAACGTCTACCTGTTGTCGTTATTAATAATAATATCAAGCAGAATAATTATTTAAAAATAAAATTAACAATAAAAAAAACTTCTTCACGGGGAATCGAACCCGGGTCTACCGCGAAAGAGTCTGGTTTGCTTACCACTCGACCACCGAGGAATATGCAAATTGTTTATCTATAACGTCAGATGTATTGCATAATTTTTCCTCAAAAGGAACTATAGATCCTACCGTGTGTCCCGCGACACGTTCTACCTTTTTTTCCAATAATGAGTAGAATGTAGAGATTGAATTTACATGTTTGTCATTATCTAAGTTGTCATAAGATGCACTTAAGTGCAAAAAGTATCTCTAATATTACTATCACTAATTTTTTTTTGAATTATTCTACTAGATGAAGTTTGATCTAGGAAATTATCAAAACAAATCCATACATTTTTGTTTGTTTGTTTAGACTTCATTTCACTTAAGAAGAACCCACGTGAAGTTGCATTCGTATGCGCGAACTTGTCAAAACCAGCGCCATATTGTAAAAACATTGTATTAGTTAAAACAAAATTAGAATACCTTCAAGATATTAAAATATTCAAACATCAAAAATATTCGACAGCAAATGGTTGCTTCAAACACAACCTTAAATGTCAGTCTTTCTCTAATGGCGTGTATGCTATATATACACAGACAAAGACAGAAAAGCCTCTGATCGTCTGACGCTTTCTCTCTCACCAAAGCTCAGACAGACATTCCCACTTACACAGCGCCCTATGGTTTGTTGCCTCTATCTGTAGTATCTCTATGTTTGTGACATCAATGGTGAGAAACCAGGCAACATAGATCAACCAGACCGATTTTGATCCCTGCGCAAGACAGTTGTCAAACTTTTCTGGTACATAAAATGTTCGGGGTTGAAAGTACTCAACGCCCACAGCCATTGAAAATGAGCAAAAAGCGGGTCAATTCATTATTAGCCATGTTCGCGGGCTACAATCCGAATCATTTTCATGTGAATTGTCTAGTTACAAACCAGTAAATAGATCACTTCTGTCCTCACACGACACGTGGAGTGGACAGCTAAGTTCGAGTTTCATATTTGCAACAAACACAGGTGACTAAAATAAGAAAATAACTGACATATCGATCAATGGCGCATGAGCAGCCGAACTGAATTTTCAGTCCTTTACCAAAATCAGACAACCGCTAGGACTGAATCGCGAAAACCGAACTATTATTGAAAATTCAGAATTGTATTAATCGCGAATGCCACGTCACATAATGCCCATGTGAATATTCCTTGAGCTGGTTCGGAAATATATCCGAGAACAAACCTTTTAATATACAATATACATACATGAGAATCCTATCTATCTCGATGCTAGACATATTTGAATTAATTAGAATTCCATCGAAACCTATAAGCTACCAATTTAACTGACAAAACTACTGGAGTGTGGACTCTCCAGAGAATCAGAATTGTATTAACTAAGTAAATTTAGACATAAAGTCAATTAGTTGAATCGTAAAGCAATTATTTCACTGTTCTCTTTCTTTAAGAACATAAGGATAGGAGGAGGAGGATGACTTGTAAAGGTTTTTCCCTCACATATTTCTATATTAAGTTTAATAAAACTATTTATTTAAGTCTGTAGGTGATAATAATTCTCCCGGAGTTTTGACAATAAATCTTGACTTTCCATAGTTGTTGGCAGTTCTCTGTTAGTTGGCGACGTACTTAAATATGAGCGGCTTCATCTCCACGTATAAATCAATAACCGCTCATATTCAAGACCGACGCAAAGTACCACAGGACACCACAGGATAGTCGACAGCGTTGAATACATTACGAAAGATTAATTGGGCAGTATAAATAAAAATGAACACAATCTTCTACTTGCAAAATTTGAAGCAAATGCTGTATATTTGAAAAAAATTTAAGTAAAAGATTTTGCTCGAACTTGTATTAGAAGCATGAGCATCTACTCACGTTAAAGTATTTGCTTATCTTGTTATGGATGAAAAGTATACTTTGCTTACCAAGTTCAGCATTTGCTCCAAAATTTCTGCATCTCTCTAGTGGGAGATGCACCTTGCAATAAGCTGGTCATAAAATAGCAGAATTCATGAATTTACGGGCACAGTAGCAATACAAAGTGCGAAGGGAAGCTAATTGGCAAGATTTTAAATCTTTTTACAGATTTCGAAAAGAAAATGTAAATTGGATGGCAACGTACTTTTTGGGAGAGAATCCTGAAAGAGGAGGAGGCGCTCTTTCTTCATATCATAAGGTTTTCTTGTGATATATGGCCAATCCTGGATTTCAAATGTGTGTAGCAGGAGAATTGGGAATCACTCAGTCGACTGTTTCAAGAACAATTCTATTTGTAATTGTAATAAACAAAATAGTTGGAAAGTCCTATTTATGTATCAAATTCCCGTCAACCTATTACGTAGCCCATAATGAACGAAGCACAGCAAGCAGTGCTGCCAGATTTAACATAATTATAGAATTGTAACATAATTTTATCCCAAACTATAGTTGAAATTTCACTTGTACTATAATCGATAATTGTAACATAATTTTATTGAGGCATAAACTAATATTAATTTTTCAAATAAAACGCCAATCTATATTTTTTAAGTAAAATAACATGGGACATAAATATCATCAAAACGATGTAACGGCGAATGCTATAACTTTGAAGTTACTTGTCAGATATAAAGGCAATGTCTTCAAATTATATTTATCAAAAGGACGATGAAGACGATGTCGAAGTTTGCTTTAAATAGGTTTTTTTATTTTCATGATTTTTTTGACTGTGATTACGTTGAGTTAATGTTTAGAAGAGTAGATGAGTAGAATGTATGTTTTTGTTTCTTTATATATTTTTTATTACATAATTCATGTTTTTATATTTTATTATCAATAAAATACATTTTAAAAATTCCGTGCAAAATATTTTCTCATCAGGGCCCTTACTTTGAATTATTCTGTGTATAACATAATTTTCTGAAAAATCCGATAATTTTGTCAACGCTGCTCAATAATTTCTTACCTCACGTCTGGCAGCACTGACAGCAAGCGTGGCAAGAAAAATATCAGTTTCCAAGTGCTATTGTGTGTGTGTGTGTGTGTGTGTGTGTGAGAGAACAGAAAGTTTTACTTATGGTCGGATTCTCCTCTCCATCCATTAATCTATGTACAATGTACAATTTTTTCCCACTGCTTTAAAACAATGTTTTTATTGCCAGTTTTGTTCTTGTCAAACTTATTTCTTAGTCTCGTTTTCATGTTGTTTACTTTCTGCATTAGTTGCGGAACGGTTAATGTCTTTTCTATTTTCCGTTCTATTTCTGTGGCTGCATGTCTTAAGGCCTCGTTTATTTTTTATTTTTTATATGTGGAGTTTGTGATTTGGTGAGGATTTCAGGTATTTATTGCGATTGCATTGCTACTAGCAGATTGATACCTTTTTCTTCGTCATTCCCCTAGCTTGAAGTCATTTTAGTTACACTTACAATCAAAACACGGTCAAATTAATACAGACGCAACTCGATTGTTTGCGAGTTTCGACAGGAATGATCAGGCAGTTCAGGCTCAAATGCTCGTTTTATTGAAGCAAAAGCTCTTGAGTATAAGCAAATCATTATTCATATCCACTCCAGTGGATGCTTGTACTCCGACCTGTTACTCTAAGCTCTTGCTTGCTACTTATGAGCATTTGCTTTCTTTTCATTCATTCGGCCCAAATGTCACATGGAATACAACACTTTAAGGAGGTTTTAAAAATAATAATACCTGTATTATGGATGTCTTGCCAACGGCCGGTGCGCCCAATAAAATAACCTTAATTCTATCGACCGACTCTGGACTGATCTCGATGGGAGTACGCTGGTCCTGGTCTTGGCTGCTCTCCTGACCGCTTGTTCCTGAAGAGACATTCTGGCGACGCTCCAGGAAATCCAGATCCAACTCTAAAACAAAGGATTGCTGTTATAATGGCACTTCTTAAGCTTCAACCCTGAATATAATAAAACGACGTCCTTCTGGATTTAATTTAAGATTAAACCATCATTAATTGAAGGGTTGTCGAGAAGAATAGGGTTGTTTTTGGTGATTTCGAGCATTTAATTATAAGGATATTAGGTTGTTGGGTATAAAGACGCCGTAACAAAATACGAGGACGGTATGAAAGTTAAGCCCAGGAATAACACTTATTTTCAAATAAGATTTTTCGTTATTTTTAATTTTATAGGTATATTCAATTTATTTAAAAGGGGCTGGAGATTTTGTACATCAGACTGCATAATACTAAATAGAATCGCCGAAGGTGCTCAAAATGGTACACCAAAGACTCGTGAAGTTTTTAAAACTTGAGACTTATTGCTGGTGAAGGTTTGTTGAGATTTGGTAGGAATATTGATCACAAGCTTCAGAAAACTTTGCGAGGAGTTCAAAAACCTACGGAAAAAGATATAGAAAGAGCTAAGAATGCTGCGCATAATAATACTGCCCACGGAATTGGCAATGAAACTGCTGAAAGTGCTTAAAAATCTGCACTGAAGATTCGTGAAGGAGCTGAAAATATGGCACATAGTGATTGTGAAGGTCGGTCCAGTTTTTATAGAAGTACTAACTACAAGGTTTAAGAAGCTGCGGAAGGTGCCAAAAGTACAACGAAAAAAGATCTAGAAGGAGCTAAAAATTCTGCGCATAAGCAAATTAACAATTTTTTCTAACAAAATAGCTGAGGTAGCTACACCGAAGACCCGTGAAGGTTCTGAA
>CAJUYI010008097.1:0-11320 GCA_910591695.1 Galerucella pusilla
TGATAAGGACAATGTTTGATATGCACTTTATATTCGTTAGTAGTATAGTAGAGACAAGTTATAACGGCAAAAGTGAGGTTACCTAACTATGCAATCAGAAATGTAATTAACAGTTTAGGATTTTCGGTGCAGGATTGAGTGGTTGGAAAAATGAAAGGGTATAGTTGGAATTTTGGCAATAATTTAGTTTCCCAACTTTCTCGATAGTTTGTGTACTGGTTTCGGTACCTACACTTTTTTAACTCTTTAAATATCTAGGTTGTGATTACTTGTCAATTTCTGACATCTTATATAAAATTAATTCATTAACCATTCCAATATCCCCGATAAAACAAAAACTTAATATGCGATTTTACGCTTAAATACGTTTAAGAAAAAATCCTTATTGTGTCATGGTTTAGATTTTCAATGAAAACGATTACGCAATGCTGGGTACCTGTTTAAATTAGTCATTATCTATGGTAATACAGTAAATTTATAAAATAAATACATTTCTTGATTGAAATAAAAAAAGGATACCTATAAAGTTTGGAAGATTTTCACTAGAGCACAAAATATAGTGACTGCATGAACGCAAGTCAGTAGAGGTTTTGCCCTATGCCCGAGACGACATGCTCATTATAGAACATTGCATGTAATTACTGAGTAAGACAATGTCAAGGCTTAAAAGCAGCCAATTGAATTACACAAGTACCTACTATACAACTTGAAAGTTGTTTGGACATAAATTATACAGTGACAATGATTATATTCTTCTAGGCAACAGGTGGATGTGCCAAAACTTAAATTAGGACATGTCTGCAACATATTATTGAGGAAATTGTTTATTCAGTTCTACTTATTATTGTGTATTTTGGTTTCGGACTTCACTTATATAATCTTCCACAATCTTTTTATGTTATTAACTTTGTTAATCAGTATTTTTTGGTCGGTTCTTACTTCATGATAGTTTCCAAGTGCTTAAATGACATTTTAAGTTGATAAAATGGAATTTTATTTTAAATTTTAATTCATAACATTGCAAAAGGTTATCAGTCGAAATTTCCATGACCAAACGATTAAAATTAGTGACACTTTGTAGGCCAGTCTAGTTTTTGTGTTCCCATAAATAATATTTGACAGTAATTATTACTTTTTCGTGTAGGTATGTCGGGGACAAAATTGGAAAATTATCTGGAATTTCCGGTAAAAATGCAGATTGGCATAAGTGATTTTTGATGTTTAGTTGTAATAGATATACTGTGTATAATGATAAAAACGAATTTTACTACAGAATGATAAGTCAAGGTTTTGCGATTAATATTGGTCAATAAACTCATTAAAAATTTTCTTTTTAGGCCAATGGCGTAGCCATAAAAATATTTCCGATCGTTTTAAAATTCAACTAAGTATTACAAAGTGACCAAAAATTATAATTGGATCAATTAAAGACACTACATCGCTTACTTTCTAATGTCGCTTTAAGGAAATTGAGATTATTTATATTATACATGGTGGTCCGTTATTTTGGGCAAATTTTTTTTTAAATATTCATAACTTCACTGATAATATGTTAATTATATCAATAACCCAATAATTATGAGTTTAAAATTTTTGTTTTTTGGTAATTGAAGACAAAAATTTAACGGAAGACTCTTATCTTAGTCAACAAATAATTATAGATAACGAAGGTTATCATGTACTACATCATAAAGTTAAACAAAAACGTAATTAGGATAATGAGTAATATTACGTAGAGGTTATTAATAATTTTGTTCTTCCACTACTAGCTGTGAAGTTGACAATTATTGCTGCTTCTAGCCAACTGAGAAGTTGAATTTCTCTATTAGTGGTTAATAATTTTCTAGTATCAACCTAGGTCAATAATGGACAAATTCAAATATTTTGCCTGAAATACAGAGGTATGTTCTCCTAGTGAAAAGGAGCATCTTGTGTTTCACTGTACACACCTGCTCCTGTCCCTTCCCCAGTCTGTGACCCGTCTGTGTACCAGGTCTCTCCTCGGGGAAGCTTCAGTCTGCTTGGGTCTTGCCAGTCCTTTCTGTGAGGTATTTCTACCTCATATTTGGGACTGGGGAGAAGTTTAGTAGCCATATGTTTTCATATCTAAAATGGCTCCACTTGTGATGTCCTTAATGGATATGTGTCCTGATCTAACTATTTTGTTGCTTAGGTTATTTTGCTGCCTAAATAGCCCCATCCTTGCTTCCCCCATTATCACGAGGTGTAATGGAGGAAGGCCAAAGAATGGACTTCACCTACTAATATACTATTTATCACTACTAGCTTCTAATTGACTTTTTTGAGGTAGAAAAGTTGGTCATTATTAACCAAGGTAGAAAAATACAGAGCCAACTTGATTAGAACTAAATCTGAATCTATTTGACAGAATGTGAGGTTAACAAATAGATAACTATAATAATGACAGACTTAATATTAATTTATCTAACACATTTTTCCAAAATTCTCTTGAAGAACTTAAGGAAACTAATATCTCTTACAAATAATAAATCCATTGATGTTACGAGCAAAAGTAACTCACACTTTTATACCTGTAAATAAATTGCTTAACGGTTAAAGATCTACTTTGAAGGAATTTTAAATTTATACAGTGGCCTATAGCTATATATACACAGATGTTCAACGTTGATGGTATTATTTGACTTCACAATTTTCACTCCGATAAAACAGTTAGGTATCTTATTTATGGTAACAATAAATATGGTTTTTTAACATTTTTTCGTTCTACACCAAGATGATTTCAAGAGTTACAATTTTAAAAGTCGTTATTTTATAAAGGGGCAAAATATTGCGATGAAAACGGGATATAACTTTTATAAAAGTGGCGTGGCTAACTCTACTATAATACAGGGTGTCCCACGAGTTAAAACTATCTGTATATGAAAAATACTTATAGTAAAATCATGAAAATTTCTACGTTTGGCTTTTCGGATGCGATCTTTTTAACTAAAATATTTTCAAAGATGGCTGCAACTTTGTTATTTTGAATAGAACACCCTGTATATTAATATATTTTTAAAATCTACGTAAAATTTTAGTATAGGTTTGTCTGAAAACTTTTTTCGAAAAATGCATACTTTTTGAGTTATTGTTTTTTTTGTAAAAAATTTGACCGTTGCAGACCCTTGTAAATAATTTTTTTACGAGGATAACTTTAAAGATATGAAAATGGTTTCTGTTCGGTTGCTTTTAGCAAGGTCAGACGTATTTGAATCTATGTTGAAAAATTTCTCATTTTATACAGGGTGTGTATAAAAAGTGTTTAAAGTTTAACTTTATAAATATCAAATATATCGGTTTTTCCCATTTTAATGCATTCAGGGGTAAAAAATAAGGCAAATTCATGTATACTTTCCTATACCTGAACCTTACCGTTATCCATATATGGAATGTTTTCTGTAAATTTTGAGAGATGCAGGTATGGTCTAAATTTTATTTTGACCCGTTGATACAAGCACTAAGAAATAAAAAAGATTATGTAAATTTGCTTTTAATACATGGTAAATATGGCAAAGTTGTTACACGAACATATATATGTGCTTTATTTGCAGTAAGATATCCTGCATCTCTGAAAATTTACAGAAAACATTTAATATCTGGATAACGGTAAGGTTTAGGTATAGGAAAGTATACATAAATTTGCCTTATTTTTCACCCCTGAATGCATTAAAATAGAAAAAACCGGGAGGTTCTGTTTAAAAAAATAAAGAAATTTGATATTTATGAAGTTAAACTTTGAAGACTTTCTATACACACCCTGTATAAAATGAAAACATTTTCAACATAGATTTAAATAGGTCTGAACTTGCTAAAAGCAACCGAACAGAGACCATTTACATATCTTTAAGGGTATCCTCTTAAAAAAATAATTTGTAAGGGTCTGCACCGTATTCACAAAAAAATTAATAACTCAAAAAATATGTATTTTTCGAAAAAAGTTTTCAGTCAAAAGTATACTAAAATTTTGCGTAGATTTTAAAAATGTATTAATACACAGGGTGTTCCATTTAAATTAACAAAGTTACAGTCGACTTACGGTAGAACCGGAAGTCTGCCATCTTTTAAAATATTTTAGAGGGACATTTGTATCACCTTGTAAAAAATTTACGTTTCAATACAGACTGGTAGTACAAAATACACGGTCATTTAAATGTAGATATATTTTACCGTGATAATAGTATCATTTGCAATATAAAAGGATCCTCAATGATAGGACGTCATTCAAGGTTCATTTACCTCGATGGATGGTCAATGGAACATACTAAATAATATAATAATGAATCTATTATACATTTAAAAATATGTTTATGCATAAAATATGGTTATTTGTGATATTTTTGATAAATTTAAAGGCAGATTATTTTTTAATTTGAATAGCAATTAAGTTATTGATCTGAAAATGTATCTTCAATTCTTCCTAGGCTATGCCTAAGCCTTAATTCAGCTTCATTCTAGGTACGAGATGGGGTCTTAGACGATTTATAATATTTATATTTTTATTACGCACTGATATTCTCTAGTTAATTTTATTTTTTTAAATATGGTATCCTTGACTTGACCGTTTAAATTAATTTTGTTTGTTTCTAAGAACTTTTATATTGACACTATTTACACCATAATAATGAGTGATAGCACGTTTTATAAAATTGATTGACAAGCTGTGTATGTTTAAGAATTTTTTTTATTACCAAGGTACTGCTAACCTAAATTGTTTACAAATTGTTTATAAACTCTTTGATCCACAACTATTAATTAATATATCTGTTAAATATGCGATTTTTATCAAGTAATGCCATGCATTACCATATAGAATTGAATAATAATGACAGTTCGATGGAATAATCGTTGTAAATTTACTTCTTATCTCTGGTATCATTAGAGAAATGTCTAATAGTGAATCAAATTTGAAGGGTTCAGAGCTGATCAATGTTTGGGGGCCCCCTATTTCCCAAATAACGTATAGGTACTCATTGTTTCTTTCATTGTATTAAAATTTTGTTACAGATTTCCTGACGTTGATGACACCACCATGGTAATAGTCACACGGGTATGTGTCTAAAATTGATAATTTTTTACCTAATGTGCGTTTTTTTAAAATTATTTTTATTTTGTTTGTTTTTTGAATAATTTTTGAACAAAAATAGAGCGTAAAATTCACAAGGCCACGTCTTTTGAAGTTTTTCACTCCACCATATGTCACTTGATGACTTTGACGTTTCACGTGAATTCACGTCGGTGTGTGTCAATGTTTTGTGTTATATTTTCCTATTTTTTGGTTTATTCGGTAGATGTAAAATAATTGTGTGTCACACAAGTAGGTAACGCTTTAGCAGCCTTAACTAAAATATACTATCATAATATATCTGATACTCTAGAGCTGCTAAAGCTCATAATTTCTGCCCTTGTGACCCAATATACTAAATTACTGTTTATATATAACCATTTTTTTCTTATAAAACTGTGTCAATATTACACTGATGAAGAATTAAAACAAGAATGAAGAATCTAATTGATAACCATTGTTAATAAATAATTATAGGTACAAACAATTATCCATTGAAGTACAGGGTTATTCATCATAATTTATTATAAATTTCCCACCCCCTATCATCGTTATTATTACTTTTAGACTTTTAGACAAAAAAGTCTCATATAAAAGTTGTTAGGTTACAGCTGAATTTTCTTAATATTCTAAATGAAAACTAAATGAAAATAATGAAGTCATCCGCAATGTTATTATAAATAATATAAGAAGGTGTTATCAATTATGCATTTACAATAATAGTGGACATCTCCAATATCTTTTATGAGTTATTATTTTTAAATTCTCTCAAATAAATCTTTGTTTTCTATTTTGTATAGGTATATATTGTTACGAACTCAGTCATTCAGAAGCCGGTCCTGTCGCAAACTATGAATGCGACCTTTCTAGAAAGGTTCTCCAACAGGTAATGTTCGAGACTGTTCTCGAATGAAGAAACCCTAAACTTTGCTACAACTGAAACAAATACGGGGTTTTTAGATTTACGGAAGAAATGTAATTTAAAGTAAGAGATTTATCAAAAATTTCATGGTGCTCCCTGTAAAGGTTTTGCATACTTAATTAGGGTTTATTACTCCTCGTACTTTTTGTACATACTTTAAAAAAGAACTATTATTTTTTGTATCCCCTTGAATTTGCACGCTACTGAACTTTTGATAGAATATTGAGAAAATTCAGCTGTATCCAAACAACTTTCATACGACACTTTTTTTTCTAAAAGTAATAATAACGATGATAGAGGTGGGTAATTTATGATGAATAACACTGAATAACACTCGTCATTTAATTCCATATTATCATTTTGTTCTAATTTTAATGTAATTTATAAATATCATGAGTACAGGTAGTTTTTAAATACATCACACAATGAGAAAGTGTAATGTAATCCGTATTCAAGTAAAAAGTAGGTTATTATGTTCATCACATTTGGTTGATGCGTTTTTATATGGTTATAGATACAGGCATTGCATCATTAAAGAAAAAAATTAGCATTAATCCAATTTGACAGTATGCCGAGTCCAAAAATATAAAGGAAGCCCTTTAAGAACTACATCGAACACATTTAATTGAAGTCTTTAAATTCTTGATATAATTTATATCTATAAGTATACAAAATTCCAAGATATTTCGCTTTGCCAACATTTTTTAACTAGAATATTTTCAAAGATGGCAGACTTCCGGTTCTACCGGAAGTCGACTGTAACTTTGTTATTTTAAATGGAACACCCTGTATATTAATACATTTTTAAAATCTACGTAAAATTTTAGTGTACTTTTGTCTGAAAACTTTTTTCGAAAAATGCATATTTATTGAGTTATTAATTTTTTTGTAAAAAATTTGACGGTTGCAGACCCTTACAAATTATTTTTTTAAGAGGATATCCTTAAAGATATGAAAATGGTTTCTGTTCGGTTGCTTTTAGCAAGGTCAGACTCATTTAAATCTATGTTGAAAAATTTTTCATTTTATACTGGGTGTGTATAAAAAGTGTTCAAAGTTTAACTTCATAAATATCAAATTTCTTAATTTTTTTAAATAGAACCTCCCGGTTTTTTTCTATTTTAATGCATTTAATGCATAGTTTTAACACGACGTGGGACACCCTGTATAGACTTTTATTACTAAACCCATAATGCCAGATGCCGAAATATTTTTAACTGTTGTTTTGTTTGAATTCAAAGTACTGGTAAAAAATAAAACCAAATATTAGCAATTTTTACCGACAAAGCAATACATGCAAACTAACAATACCAGACTACAGTGTACCTACCCCTGTCGTTAAAATACAGGAAACGCTTGATATGCTCTACTGGTCGTTCAGTTTATCTTACTCTTTGTTCAGTTCGTTTTCTGTTTCAATTTTTTACCTCTGAATCTGTTCCGGATATTTGTCCCCATTACGAAACTTTGTATACGACTATTAGGGCATGCATGCGATTCTGATAAATAACAATATTGGGAAATTGTTTAGAAAAGATATTGCCGATGAACAATGTAGATTTGGGCCCCTAGCCATTTTTCAAAACTGACTTTTTAAGGTCTAATTTTAGAGAAGGGAATGTAGTTAAAATGTTACTGAGTGAAAAATATATGAATCTTAGGACAAAAATTTGCCCCACCCCATTTGTTTTCAATGGATAATGCACAATTTAAAACATTGATACAACAAAGACATACTCACCGTTTTTGTTTTCTTTTATTGCGTTTAATCAGTACAGGGAAGTACAGGGAATGAATCTCAAAAAAAGGTAAAACCTCGCAATTTTTTCGTCCAGCACGGATTGACTTGAAATTTTAATAGGAGGTAGGTGATAGCCGAAGGTTCAAAATCTATATCGAACCTTAGGGCTCTAAACGGTTTTTAGGGGTGAAAACTACCCTTATTTGTCAAAAATCATAAAATAACATTTTAAACCTGAAAATGGGTAAGATTTGGTTTGGATAAGTTGAATAATGATTGTTTTGAGCTTTGGAATACAATTTCATCATATTTCAACCCTTAAAAAGCAGCCCCTGTTACAGCTTAATGTAAAAAAAATCACGAATCCTTAAAAAATGATTTCGCCTCTGATTGATTTGCATAAAAATTTGGGATTAGGCTCAACTCACCCTCTGCTTTATATATCATGTCATGCCGACGAACCCTGATTGTTTCTTAGGGGTGAAAACTACCCCTAAGTGTCAAAAATTAAAAAATAGCATTATAAATCTTAAAATAGATGAAAATTGGTTTGAATTAGTTAAATGATGAATTTGTTACATTTCAAAATACAATTTTATACTTTTTCAACCCTTAAAAATCAACTGTTATTAGTGTTGAATGTAAAAAAAAATTTTTGCCAAGAGAAAAATAATTAATGCTAATAGGGATTTGCTCAATAATTCTGTTGTAAAAAAAATGTGTCACGTGCATTAAGTAACTTTTCAACCTTTAAAAACCACCCTTCACCTTTTTGCAATTTTTATACACTATTGTAATAGATATAAATTGAAAAAAAGTAGACTTAAGTAAAAAAAAAAATTTATTAACATAAAACTTCGCTGTATTTTCACATAGATTAACATAAATAAATGATTGCATTTACAATTACAAATATGATTTTTAAATATCTGTATCATCAGTTTGATCTTCATCGTGGTCGATGACATCTTCATCTTCTTCGATCACTGGTGGACTATTATTGCAATCTTCACCTGAGCACACAGAACAAGTGGAATTGCAATATAATCCAACTTTTTTTTAACGTATTTCCTTCATTTTTGATGATAAAAAGTTTATTCAAAAACGATTGTGTAGGGTTTTTCAAGAACTACAAGGATCTGTAAGTTAAATCTCTTTAGACCCTTTCCTTTTTAAATGGGGTGAGTTTAAAGGGCTAAAAAAAGGTGGTGCTCGTGCGTAAATAGACGTTTTAAACGGCTATATAACTCGTCAAATATTAACTGTACAAAAAATCTACTTACAGGAAAATTTTTGTCATGAAAAAGCTACAATTTCGTTTTTTAACTTTGCTTGTACCTCTAATATTTTCGGAGTTATTTTGAAAGAAAGGGTAGAAAATACAAAATTATGAAAAATAACTTTTTACTTTAAGCCATAATTTTTCGAAAACTATGAATTTTAAATTGGTTAAACTTCTTGGACATATTAACCATACATGTACAAAGAGAATTGCACAAGGGTAAAGATCAATTTTAGTTAGGGGGTTGTTTTCACCGATTTTTTTTGTACAAAAAATTCAGTACTGACATTATTTTTGTCATAATTCACTCAATTTTGATGCTACAGACCTTTTTTTTAAAAATAAAGGTCTAATTATGCTCTTTGAAAAAGATTCTATCATTTTCCGGTATTTGACTTTGAATCTATCACATTTTGCATTTGGGAAAAAAAGCTAATCATTGATGGGCCATATTTCGGTTCTTATTGGTTTTAGAAAAATTATAAAAAAGTGTTTTGCTTGTTTTTTTAAAAGCTACAATTTTGCTCTCTACAGTTTTTTTGATAAAATGCATAATTTTCGAGTTATCCGCGAAAAACATATCAAAAACGTCGATTTTTTCCTCTAAAAAGCGTTACTTTCAATCGCGAATAACTTAGAGAATATTGATTTTACAAAAAAATGTATAGAACATTTTTTGCTTAGAATCACTTTTTCAATCGATTCCTGTGGTTAAAATGTAATAAAAAATTTTCACCCCCGAGATGGGGTGGCAACCACCCCCAAGGCTTTAGCGCCCTTCGGTTCGATATAGATTTTGATCCTTGGGCTATCACCTACCTTCTGTTAAAATTTCAAGTCAATCCATGCTGGACGAAAAAATTGCCAGGTGAAATGCTTCATTCCCTGTACTAATCATAACTTCCAAATCAAATCCGTAAGATGAATAAGACAGACTAATGCAATTTCGACGGGAGAAAAAACGATATGTATTTAGTTTTCAACGATTCTAAAAAGTCTTTCACCAGCGAAGTTTTTATTTAAATGTCAGTTATGTCACTTTGACAATTCAAAGTGACAATATGAATAATAAGAAGCAATTTTCCGGTATTTTGCATCCTCAAGCAAAAAAAAGGTACTTAATCTGATAGATTATTTCGAGAATGAATGAAAAAGTGGAAATTCGTCAACCAGTGTGCAGGAAAAACATAAACCGTCATTTTTTTCTCCTGGTATATTTGTAATCTCACATTTTATTAACCTCTGTGTCTTCTGATTTGATAGATATGGTTAGTGACCTTTGAACCCGCATGATAAGAGCGCTTTGACTATATCAATCTGATCCGAATGTATATACAGGGCCTTGTTTCCGAATGACATCTGCGACCGTATTAGCTGATGCAATGCCAGTGGTGATTAAAACGTCAAGTTGTCTGGAAATCCAATTTCATGCCGGAAGATTACATTAAAAATTCGGTTCAGAATAAAAATCAGCATTCCCAATACTATATTGAGACTATTAATAATTTGTGAAGATAAAAATATACTCATTCATTTATTTACTGTAATCTCGTTTATCGGAATTCAATAATAACTGCAATCTCTTAATAAACTTCTACTTAATAAATTATGAGCTACTGAGCTAGTTATTAACGTTGCAAGGCCGATATGTACGAATGAGGTTGAATATCATAACAACTGAATCCGTTATTTACGTATCGGCCGTGTGTCGTTCAAGACTTTTTGTAATTTCGCTGAAAGACAAACCACGTATTCTCTACCTCATAATTCTATAGAAAAATCGTAAATTTGAGTTGTCAAATTTTCTTACTAACGGAAATAATAGTATGGGATAAAGAATTGTCAACTTACAGCTAGTAGTGGAAAAAGTATAATATTTGAACTGTTAAAACGCTATATCGAACAGTATATTTTCGATTGGGCGACTTGAAAATCAAAGAGAGTAAAAAATGTTGCACCAAACTAACTTGTTTAAAAAAAAACTAATGAAAGTCCGCGTTATGTAAATATAATTAAATAGTGATGACGCTAGAGTTTTTGTTGGAATTATTATCTAAATACAGGTTTGTTGAATTTAAGTTTGTTTCTTTAAATAATAATGTATATAAAATAAGTTGAAATTGTTAATAATTTAAGTTGTGCATTACTAATATTTTGAGACTTCTCTATTCTGCCTTCACCTATAATTCTCTACTTTTCTGCTAGCTTTCACACATTTTATACTTTTAATTTCGCTCTCTCTATATTTCTTTGTCTCTTCCTCTTTCTTTATTTGTAATTATTTCTGTAAAG
>CAJUYI010008098.1:0-11318 GCA_910591695.1 Galerucella pusilla
GACAACTATGTCGGACGTCACGTGCCAATTTTTTTTACATATGCTATTTTATTCTACAACCAAAGAATATTTTTGCATTTTTCCAAATTTGAATAAAGTCTTGTTCAAATTTAATTGTCTCTCGTAAATCATCCCGCAGACCCTCACTTTACAAACCAAAAGTTGTAAATAAAAAAAATATTCGAACCACATTTCTAACCTCTTCCAAAACAACCGGACTCCCTGTTTCCTAATGTTCCCGATTCGACTGTGTAAATGGTGCGTACAAAGCCGTCCATCTCTTTCCAACGTTCGGTGAAATGAACAAAAATATAGTAGTCACAGCCGGAAGGTATCACATGTTTTGGTTTAACTTGCGGTTAGGAAATAGAAAATATTTTGTTATACGACTTCTCATTTTGACGTTTATATAGTAGTAAACGTTTTTGTTATACAGAATGTCTCATTGAATTAAGTTAAGCTTATTAAATTATGCTAATAGTAATAATCAAAATATTTAACAAGAGAGAAAAACGTTTTGACTTTTAGGTGTTCGTTTTCATTTATTTTGCTTTAAACAGTTAGGGCGATATGTCACCAAAACATGAGGCCAGAAAGGAAATTCATTCACGTTTTTGGGATCTAAAAGACAACGCTCTGCAAAGGCAATTTGTTGCTTCTCATTTAGAAAAACTTGTTACAAAGTATCGAAGAACTGTTGAAGGAAGTAGCCGCGGTAGCCACGGTCGAAAGAGACAAAAGAGGCAATTTCATGAGACGAGAAGGAGTTGCTGGTGTAATTGAAGACAAAATACGAGAGCACATACATTCTTTCCAAAGAATAGAATCGCACTATCTTAGGTCTCAAACAACAAAAGAGTACATCGATGGTTCGCTCACACTTGCGCAAATGTATAGATGCGACGCACTCAACCATTGAGCGACAAAAAAAGAAAGTTCTTAGAACGGGTCCTATCTACGTACCAGCACAATGGCCTGTAATAATAAGATGTGCCAGAAAGGAAGGAAAGCCTTACAATGTGTGGGAAATGTCTACAGAAGAGTTTTATGATTTCGAAGACCTCAGCTCAAAAATGGGAAAGAACTTTACAAAAACTACAACAGATAAAAAGGTTATTTGGAATGACATCGAAGCTAATAAAGTTGATAAAAATAGCTCTGGATTTTTTTTACAAAACTGCAGACTTTAATGATGAGTTTGAAGAAGTTTGTATTAAAGGAATCACAAGACAATGCACAGCTTCTTCAGAAACGGCCCTGGTTCTGAAAAAAGCTTACATAAAACCACCTTCGATTTCGGACAAAACTAAGCAACACCTCTTGGAACTCTGCATTAAAAATTTAATCAAACCCGTTCACCACAAATTTTTTAAAGACCTAATTAATCAAAAATAGATATAAAATGTAAACTCCAATTTAAGTTTTCTGTTGTTTGTACCATATATAAATTAAATAAAATGTTTTAAATTTTATTAATGTATCTTTTATTCATGCGCAATATGGCCATATCTAATAATCAATTAAATCATGTCAGTGCAGTATCGCTATAACTATCAAAACTCTTTTAGATTTAAAATTTTTAGAAATCTAATGAAATTTCAGTACAAACCTTTATGTTTATGTCAGAACGTCACACTTTTGACGAGAGTAATTTCTAAAATGAAATTTTCACATAAATAAGTTTTAAAAACAGTAATAAAATGTGACCAGTGTTATTTTAAAAAAATAGACACAGTTTTTAGTGTTGCTGATGGCCATCAATGTTTTTAACTTTATCACATTCACGTTACAATCTCAACAAATTTGTAAGTAAAAAAAATTATTAAAAAAAACATTTCAATTTTCAACATATTTTTATGTAGCTTCCCTGATGATGGGTGAAAATTCACTCGAAAGCTTGGATTAAATACTTATAAGAGTACACTTATACGTTTTATTGCTGCACTCCCTAAAAATATACCTATATACAGGGTGTTTCAAAAAAAGGTAACACCATCTCTAGGATAGGTAAAAAACTGAAAAATAATTGGGGTTTGCTTAGTAAAATTTTTTTCTAACGCCATCCGTTTTCAAGATAAAGGGCGTTGAAGCCAATGAAAAATTACACATTTCTTATGATTTTGCCGAAACTACTGGCACCATTGTAATGAAATTTCATACGAATATGTTTTGGAAGCTGATATATCCCATGAATTTGTTTTTATAACTAACTCTCATAGAGGGCGCTAGTTACACGATTCATACAACGTATTATTCAACATAACTTTTTTAAGGGTAGAATTATTAGTCAAAACTTCAAGTAAACATAAACATCGTTTAATTCTACACCAAAAAGGTACTCTTGGTAAAACTCGATATTATGTACCGTTTTCGGAATATTTTGATTTGAAAATTATGAAGTAATAACCGCTCCTCGTATAAGTTAATGATAAATTTATTAATTAAAACAACTTACAATAAGAAAATTAAAATAAAGACAAAGAACATAACATAAAATTCAATTAGAGTAAATGTTCAAAATGTCCTCCGTTTTCACGAATACACAAGTCTATCCTTTTTTCTAAAGAATCCATTAATCTTCTTTAACGGTTGGGGATCATCTATGATGTCATTAAAGTGACGTTTAATTCTGTCTATTAACTCTTGACGAGAATTTACCTCTGTAGCATAGACTTTTTCCTTAATATACGACCAGACTGTGTAGTCCAAAGGATTAAAATCGCATGACCGAGGAGGCCAATGAATCGGAGCTTCTGCACCTCTACCAATTCATCGATTCCGAAAATTGTTACTCAACCAATTACGACACCTTCTATCAAAGTGCGGTGGAGCTCCATCATGCATAAAAAATAATGATGTTCGCTCATTTATCGATAAATCTTCTAATATCTCAAATAAGTGATTATTTAAAAAATCAAGGTACATATCACCACTTAAATTTCCAGGTAGAATATGATAACCTATTAATCTGTTACTTAAAGTTGCTGCCCAAACATTAACTTTAAATGAGTTTTGTTAATGTGATACCCTTTTGGCTTGTGGATTCTCATCACACCAGTAGTGTGCGTTATGGGAGTTAAACATACCTTGTCGCGTAAAGGTGGCCTCGTCCGTAAAAAGAATACATTTTAAAAAATTTGGATTGAGGGCTGTCCTTTCTCGCAATGTTTCACAAAAATCGACTCTAACCGGTAGATCGTTCGGCAAGAGTTCCCCAACTTGTCTGTAATGGTAAGGATGTAGCTGCTGCTCTTTAAGTATCCGCCAAGTAGTTGAAGAAGATGTATTTGTTTGTCTTGCCATATTCCTTACACTTAATGTTGGATTTTGATCAACTAAATTTAAAATAATATTTTCTTTATTAATTGTTCTTGTTGTTCTTGGTCTACCTGAATTTATTTTCTTTGGTCTTACATTCCCAGTTTCTCGACAACGTCGTTCAACTGCTCTAAATGTTTTTTTACTTGGTAAGTTTCTTCTAGGAAACTTTTCTGCATAACGCGTAAAAGCTGCACTAGAGTTTCCTAAACACTCGCCTAAAGTTAATAACATGTCGGTGTATTCAACATTTGAGTACATTTTGTTTAACAATATCTAATTTTACAAATAACAAGGTTTCAAAACTCTATTTATTATTGACTTATTGTCATAACAATCAATAAATGTCAATTTTACATAGCAAACTTAGAGAAAAGCGAACTTTATCATTAGTTTATACCAGGAGCGATTATTACTTCATAATTTTCCAATCAAAATATTCCGAAAACGGTACATAATATCGAGTTTTACCAAGAGTACCTTTTTGGTGTAGAATTAAACGATGTTCATGTTCACTTGGAGTTTTGACTAATAATTCTACCCTTAAAAAAGTTATGTTGAATAATACGTTGTATGAATCGTGTAACTAGCGCCCTCTATGAGAGTTAGTTATAAAAACAAATTCATGGGATATATCAGCTTCCAAAACATATTCGTATGAAATTTCATTACAATGGTGCCAGTAGTTTCGGCAAAATCATAAGAAATGTGTAATTTTTCATTGTCTTCAACGCCCTTTATCTTGAAAACGGATGGCGTTAGAAAAAAATTTCACTAAGCCAACCCCAATTATTTTTCTGTTTTTTACCTATCCTAGAGACGGTGTTACCTTTTTTTGAAACACCCTGTATATATATTGTATATTCTTCGACCTTTCGTTAATTTAAACACCTCAACTTATGATGTCTAACCACCGAAGTGTGATATTTATATAAAGTGTTAACGAGATCGTTAATCATACAGTCATCGACCAGTCAATTCAAGCACGCTTATCAAGTGGAATTTGAGCCTCAGAGATTATTTGGGTTATCCAATTGACTAAGCTCACAACACACATTAACACCACCAAGCATCGACTACGAGCGAGACTGAAACTGACGGATCTGTTGGTTTTTTCGCGTCTTATTATTTTTCTTTATTAGTTTTAATGAATCGTTCGTTAAGTTTGTGACATGCGGCTAGGTGTATTTTTTTGTATCATTCAATATAATACAAATAAATATAGTTAAAAAAAAACTAAAAAAACACGCTTTTAAAGAATATCGAACTAAAAAGTTTAAAATAATTTTAAAAATAAACTTAAAACAATAGTATATAAAAAAAATTCTAGTATAATAGAGGGAAAAGAGCGGGGTGCTCGATATACGAAAATTATGGCACAAAGCCTTAATTATATTAGTATTTTTTTTTATATAATATTGTTTTAAGGTTATTTTTAAAATTATTTTCAACTTTTTAGTTCGATATTCTTTAAAAGCGTGTTTTTTTAGTTGCTTTAAACTACACATAGATTCAAAAGTATTGCATCACCCTAAATCTCCGAAAAAAAAAAATGTGTTCATTTTAAATGGATCAGAGATTAATCAAATAATTAGTTTCAATAAAAAAAAACGTGTATATTTGTCAAAAATTTTTATTATCCAATAATAAACATGCTTTAAACATATTCTTAGAAATTAAATAAATTGAATACAAATTGATTCTTTTCAAAGAAAAGGTTAAGTGAGAACCTCTAGAATTTATGCAAGCTTGAAGTCGCCTGCCCATGCTGTTTACCAAATTATTGATATTCTGTTGAGGAATATTTCGCCATTCTTCTTGGGCTGCATGAACAAGCTCTTGTACACTCCTGGGTGGATTTCTGCGTGCTGCCACTGCCCTGGCAAGCATGTCCCAAGCATGTTCTATGGGAATCATGTCATGAGATAGGGCAGGTCAGTTCAAACGATTGATCCCTTCAGTTTCAAGATACTCATTTACAGCTCTGGACCGATAAGGTCGGGCGTTATCGTCCATAAAAATGAAGGAATTGCTAACAGCTGCGCGCCATAGTCTCACGTGAAGATGTAGAATCTCTCTGAGATACCTATCACCAGTCATCGTTCCCTCCACATGAATTAATTCTGTGCAATCATTTAACATGATACCAGCTCAAAACAAAGCACTTCCTCCTCTGAAGGGCGGCACGGGGCGAGAATGGGCAAGCTGAGCAACTCTCGTTGGATCCCGCCACACACGTATTCGATGACTATCTTGTACCAAACAAATCCTTGTCTCGTCGGAAAAAACACCGAATTCCAAAATTCTTCAGGCAAGGCCGCGTGTTCTTGAGCCCACTGTAGTCGGCGAATTCTGTGCTCAGGTTGTAGTCTGGGCACTCTTATTGGTCGGCGACACCTCAAACCTGTCGCAAGTATTCGTCTTCGTAATGTCGAGAACGATACTTGAACTTCCAACGCATGTCTGATATCTCTTTGGAGTGCTGGTATTGCCATGGTCGGGTTTCTTCGGATAGTGAAGTGGATATAGCGGTTGTATATGTATATGTATATGTATGTGTATATGTATACACGCCTTGTACCGTTTCTAGGTCTATCCCGAAGAGAATTGGTCTGGAGATACCGGTTCCATACACGAGACACATCACTTTGCCAAACGTCAACTCTGTTTGCCACTAACCTTTGAGAATGACCTTCTTCAACTAAAGCCACTATTCTTGCACGGTCAATCTCACTTATGACTTGACGATTCATGTTTGCACTTAAAATCGTAAAAATCAAATGCCTTGAATGTTAAAATGATCGCACTAAAAATGTTATCTTACAAAAAAAACTGTAAACATCTGTATATTGCAAAAAATATGGAACATATTGAAATGGTAAACATTGATAGACAAGCCAACAAAAAATTGTTAGCGCAAAAAAATTTCTTCGCATCCGAAGATGGTGTGCAAAACTTTTGAATCTATGTGTATATTTACTTTTCATTTTTTAGTTCGATTTATTGTCAATAGTTTTTCTTCAAGTTCTCATTGATAGTATTATAAATTTTCAAGAGAGGGTGCACGAATGTAAAATTCTTCTTGAACAACGTACCTAATAAAATTCTATGTCTTGCTACAAATATAAATGAAATTTTTCAATTAATCCTTTTAGACAGAGTTGTATCAATGATTTGTGAATTGATATTACACTATTTGCGACTAACTAATAATGACGACTCTTATGAATTATTTCTTGGTCGTTCCATTTCATCTAATGCTTCTTTGTTACATGGGGCTTTATCTGTCAAACTTGGAACAAGTTCTTCATTCCGAATACCGTCCAAAGATCTGCACAAGTGCGACGTATGCTTGTGCGTGCAAAGGAGAGTTACAAACCCACAAACATACATGTGAAGCTAATAAAAGCGTGTTAAAAAAATAATTATAAATAACGGGAGAAGTTTAATATTCTGGAACAATTCAAAATAAATAAATCTTCAACTGAGGACGTACCTGCGAACTATATATGCTGATAATTCCACCCAATTGAAACGCAAAGCAAGAATAAGAAGAAAAAAAATGGAATAAAAAAATAAAAAAAAACTTATGCTGAAAACGTGTATGTCTATTGTGTAACAATCGCCATAAATTCTACGCATTGACCTGTTTTCCGAATTCGGAAAAGGTAGTACAGTTGGCATTGTTTTCTGATTCGTATAAATTATATCGAATTCGAAAGAACAAATGGCGGCTAGCAAGAATTTTTTGTTTTATATTTATTTTGTTTTTTTATCGAAAGTGATTTGATATACAGCGTGTCCACAGAAGGAGAAGCATTTTTAAATATTAATTTAGTAAAAAAATGTTATTCTTGATTCTGACTTTTTGACATTTCTTCGCATATTGGCTAATATCTCGGGAACCTCAAGGTTTGCAAGGTTCTAGTCTACGCCATTCGATTCAGAATTGAGTTTTCTATGAAAAGAGGAATTTTGAAAATTATGAGTCTCCGCGCGAATTAGTATAAGTTTCGGTGTGGACTTTTCATTCCATTTTATGGGGTTTCAGAACAAACAAAACTTTTTATCAAGAATAACATTTTTCACTAAATTAAAATTTAAAAATTTTTCACCTATAGGATACTTCATCCGTGGACATGCTGTATATGGAGATAAATCTAAAATTGAAACAATTGTATTTAAATCCTTTGTTTGTTACAAGAACCTCCCCTGTATTTCTACGATTATCAGGAATATCTTTTGAAAGCTGCTTCATTTGTTACTATGGCGGTGAAATTTTGACGAGACAGGTGCAGCTGTATGATATCTTGTAAGGTATACAAAGGATCCACTCTCCCTAACAAGCAGGTTAATATTTTTATCCCTCCGTATCTAAGCTAAAGGACAAAACGTTTAACAGGCCGTAGATAGCGAACGCTTTAAGCTCAGATAATGATTTCAAAGGAGAGGAACAAATTTTGTTTACTACACGTGTGTTACTTTATAGAGCTACTGTTCTTTTCAAAATCGTCGGAGAGGAAAATTTTGTCGAGGGAGTTAAAATCCTTTTTATAATGATTTAATAGTTTGTGGCTTTTTTTTTCGAAATTTCTATTAATTTTAAATATATTTATTTTTGTCACTAATCGTTATAGTCATATAACCATATGTAACAAATCAGAAGACACAGAGGTTACCAAAATGTGAGAATATAATAATGGTTGATGTTTCCTACACACTGGTTGACGAATTTCCACTTTTTCATTCATTGTCGAAATAATCTATCAGATTAAGTACTTTTTTTTGCTTGAGGATGCAATATCGTATGACCCACATGATAAGACTACATTTGACTATAGTGCTGAGTTGTTGAGAATTAATTGCAATTAGTCACGTGTGCAACTCGCGTATTCACTTGACACAGATAAACTAGGCTTTATTGATCCTCGATTGGGTAAATTGAGTCGAAATTTCAGGAATGCTGTCTCTCGACGGAGAATTATTGCAAAGAATGGAGTGGTTTCAGCAGGAAATATTCTAATTAAGGACCGGTTCTATAACCTCTGGTCAAGAGTTCTAGTTATGGTTAACAAGATTTGATAAGAGGTTTGCTGTTCTATGACTGCTTGCTTTGTTATAACCATAGGTTAAAGTTTTTTGTCCAAAGGATAAAGTAACAGGCACTTTGAGTTCTTGTTAAGACTGTGACCACTGGTGAACCTAATTTTGGTGATATTTTAATTTGCAATCTTGACAATATATTTATGTCACAGCACATCTCCATTTATTTTTAATTGACTACTTATAAATAAAAATTAAAAAGAAAACTATACATTTTAAAATAGATAGCATACATTTTATAAAATGGAAACCATACATTGTTAAAATTAAACAAACCTACATGATCTAAAACATAACCAACAATGGTATCCACAAGACAGCCTTGTCTATCCTTTAGTGTGCTCATTAATGCTTTCCCCATAGTAGTTTTTTGGAGTTCTTGGAGTAGATCTGACTGGTTTAATTGAGAAATGTATATGTTTGAGGTACATTTCGCTTGCTTGTTACGATATCTCACAATTCTTGTAATCGCCATGAGTTTAACAATTCATTTATTCTATTATTAAACTTATTTTTGTCCAGAGCACTTTAACCACATACTTCACAAAAACAAAATAATATTAAAATTGCAAAAACTGATCTAATTTCACATGCAGACAGACGCCAAACGTATACAGGTGGTGACCGTTACTGAATAATAGGAAGAGTGGGGTGAGAATTCTTTGTTTTAATTGTCACATAATTTGTAGGCTGGTGTGATTTCCTACGGGTGAAGAAATATGTGATTTTTAGCAAATAAGTTTTTTTCTCGTAACAATAAATGTACAATTATACTGAAATACTTATTTTTTCGGTATAAAGTAAATCTTATTTGAGGCTAATAATATATAGGCTTATTTTAAAAATGTAAATTTCTGTCAAAACTTTCAAATGATTAATTTACTATGAATATTTAATTTGTTGTTTTAAAGTGATGGAATATTATTGAAGATGTTAGGTTTTCTTCTGTGAATGTTGATTCGTCAGAAAAAAGAATGGTACCAAAAGCTATCTCATTTCTGTTCAGCTTATTCATCAATCTTTCGCAGAAATCCATTCTCCGATCTGGATCGTCTTCTGTTAACTTCTGCACAAAAGTTAATTCGTAGGGATGAAGTTTTTCTTTATGAAGACATCTTAGAACAGTTGTATGACTAACATTATTTTCACGGTCAATTTGACGTGTACTTGAAGTTGGATTCTCTTCGACACTTAACAAAATATCATCTTCAACGAAGTGTGGTTTTCTTTTCAATGATTTGACATGTCCAAGTTCTTTGAATTGTGCATGAATTTCAGACACATTACTTTGTGAAATATTAGGCATTTCGGGATACCTGTCATTAAATAAGTTTGCCACTTCAACTTGACTTCTGCAGTTATCCCAGTACCCGATCATCATTAAAATCTCAATTCGGTGAGTCTCAGTTAAATATTTCATTGTTATGTCGACAAGGAAAGAGTGTTTGACAAAGGTTTTACTTTTTCAGTGTAAACTGTCAACACATTAACAACTGACAGAATAGAAAACAATCCACATTATTCACCGATTTAAAACAATCCACATTATTTACCGATTTTGTCTAATTATTGGCGTTTTTAGACAATTTTTAGGTATTTATGATAAAATTCATGGGCGTAGCAGGTTTTGTTTAATATTCAAATGAACCTCCTCTATACAAAAACCGTTTCGTAATATTTTTTCGCTTAGCTTTTATTATCATTTCCAAAAATATGTGATAGGTAATTACAGAAATTTATTCAGAACATTAAAACTGGATAAAATCGCAATAAAATTGACACGCTCTCACACCATAAAATTACCTAAAACGTCCCAAAAAAACATACAGACCCGCCCTTATAGCATGGGAACTGGACCTGGAAAAAGAAGGGAAAAACAACGATCTTTGAAATGAAAAAAAAATCTCGCATCAGGAAGGAAGTAATAGAGCCAGTCAGCGGTCCGTAAATGTGACGTATAGAGAATATATTGTATATTGAAAGCACTTGTAGCTGGTATTATTTCTGAGTTCATTTCTGATCCGAAACCGGTGGGCTGAACACGTGCTCGACACGCGTATAATATAAACCCATTCATTAGTGCAACCACACTGAAAATCCGAACTATAGGGCTCGCCGTACACCCTACGCAGCGTCCGTGCTTCTATCAAAGGTTTCGAGCACGTCGGGCGAGGGCATGTTTTAATGCCCTCAACTTTTTGTGAAAATTGGATTCGTTACGAGCATTTGATGGATGTGATTAGTGATATGTGATGAAGTTGATGGGAAAACAATTTTTGCTCTGTTTGTTCTTGGTTTTTTCTTTTAAATCCGTAAAGTGGCAACTGATTTCTAATAAAATAATTAAAAATATGGGAATATTTATAGTAATCTATCATTTTTTATTACTTGAACATTATAAAATAAAATCACGAGAACCCATCGTACAATCACATAAACAAAACCCCGTCCAAATGTATCCGATAAATAAAAGCTGACCCCGAGGTCAATATGAAAATATAAATATCTATCAATTATGTTCGAAACGTCGACATAGCCTCCCAGACAGGCACGACAGGGGTCCGTGTTTCGGGCACCCGGCGAAGGTCCATCAAAGGTTCCCCCCGACCGTTTTATCAGCCCTGAGATGATAATTACATGACAACACGTGGTTTATAGAGGGCGTTTGGGAATAAATGCGAGTGGGATTTTTGCGGAATTTATTATAAGCATTTTGGGAAATGAATTGGATCCTGACACGATGTGGTTTTTAGAAAGCGTTCGGTTTAAATCATATAAAACCAACAAAAATGGAGCATTAACGCCTCTAAACTGTATTCTGCATTTAGTTACGAGTTTTTAAACATACTGTACTTATATATACAGTGCTTTTCAGATAAAAGTATCCACCTTTAATA
>CAJUYI010008099.1:0-11316 GCA_910591695.1 Galerucella pusilla
CACAAGTTCGTGATAGACACAGATAACCTACCGGTCGGTTTATTCAAATGTCACATTTAACCTCACATTCTTCTTTTTGATGACAGAACGTCAATAATTACATTGTTGTCAATTTTTAAATTCGTAATTTATCGCATGGCAATAACAATATTGTTATGAACATAATTGATAACCAATATTGCTACTGTATTATGAGCAGAATACGATCCTAGACTACCATATTGTTATTGGTTATAAGATATAACAATATGGTTACTGTAACAAGCCTTATAGCAATGTTAATCAGAATCGACCTGATTATTTATATCACTTCAGTGAAATAAATGAATAAACAGTGGCCAATAATAAGAAATATTGAATACCTACAACGAAAACGCATCTCACCTATTCTCAAGCTGTCTATTCTGCAAAGCCAAGAGAGAGGTCCTTGGTCTGGAGTTAATTCATTAAAGCATTGAATGGCGGGAGACAGGGGTATGCTACTAGTTGGTGGAAAATTTGTGAAATAGAAGCTAGAATTCAATGAACAATTATTTTCAGACTGAAATGTTTCCTGTTTCTTTCAAGCTGGCTACAGTGATTCCACTGTATAAGGGAGGAAATTGTGAAACTGCGTCAACCTTCAGGCCTATTTCATTGCTCTCGACACTGGGAAATGTTGAGAAGCTTGTTAAGACACGTCTGGTCAGCTTTAACAACAGGCAGAGGCTTTTAAGTGAGAGGCAATTTGGCTTTCAGGCCTCTAAAAACAAAAATCATGCCATATTTACCTATCTTAGGGACCTGTATATGGGGTTAAATGAGGGTGAGGTCACTACGGCAGTGTTTTGTGATCTAACCAAAGCTTTTGATTGTGTGGATTATAGATTACTGCTGAACAAACTTAGGGTTTATGGGTTCAAGGGCAAGTCACTAAATTGGATATTGTCTTATCTTTCAAATCGTCAACAGTTAGTTTTTCTAACAATTAAGTATCCACCCAGAGGAAATTACTTCTGGTGTTACGCAAGGCTCTGAACTTGGGCCTTCACTGTTTTTGCTATATATGAATGATTTATCAAAACTGAATATATCTGGGGTATTTACTATGTTGGCCGACCATACAACTTTCTGGCTTTCTGGTCAGGAAGTAGACGGAGCACATTTCGAACACTTGCTATAAGAATCCATTGTTGATATTTAATTAATTGAATTTAAAAAAATAATTTCAATAATATTGGTATTTATTCAATTTATCCGTCAAAATTGGTTCAAACCAATACAAAATTAATATGGCTATGTAGCCAATATCAATGCCTTTCAAACCAGATATCACCTGCCATAAGGTCCTATTTGAAATTATTGGCCAGAGTGGCACTGTGCGTCATCTATTACTATTACGTCACCTATTACCATTCGTAGAGAAGTTAACAACACTTCATTTTCACCCTCCAAATTTTATTAATGTGAGTGTAGCCGTTCAAAAGATACGAGGGGGGAGGGGACTTTTGAATAGCACTGTATATTGACAGTAAATCAAAGTTTTAACCACATATTCTCAATTCAAATGAAAAACTCTCCAGTGCATGCTACGCATTGGAGAAAGTATCTCGCGAGTTGCATACTACAATGGCAAGGAATGTATACTTTGCTCTCGTCAACTCGCATTTACGTTATGGTGTATGTATCTGGGATTTCGGTATGGACCAGTTATTCAATATGGTATTCATCCTGGAGAAGCGAGGTGTTAGATTCTTGTGTCACATTGTCCAGCAAAAAATTTCAACTTTGACCTGGAATCAGTGTGCTTTATGCATCGGAAATTTGGATTGGAGATCGGCTCAGCTCGTGCTTATGATAGTCGGGCTTCTCATATAGTCGTCTTACCTATTCCCCCTCATCTCTTAGAAAAGTCTTCAATATATGATAGTAAAAGATTATTTAATCATTTACCATTGAATATTGGGGAAATAAATAACAAGATGCATTTTAGGAGAGAGATAAGATGATTGTTGACATCAAGGTTCTACCATAAAGTTTAGGAGTACTAATTTGATTCCTTTGCATAGTGTTGTTCCTCTAGGAAGCTATTCACATATATTGTTGTTTTTTGTATTTTGTATAAGGTATAAATATTCCAAATTTTGTTTTTATAGATTGATCTTTCGAATTATTTTGTTGGTCTAATTGTTCTCAGGTTATGATGCTTCAACTATAAAGTGTGGAACTTGAATTAATAAAGCTATTTTTGACTTTGACTTTGACATTGTTTCCCTTTAGGTCCAGATAGTAAAGTTTCTGATGTGGATGGGCATCCTTATACAACTATTTTATACGGAAATGGTCCAGGATATGCTACTCCTAGAATAGTTCCCATGAATATTAGCTTAGCAACTGAGGATAAAAATCAAGTTCATGGATCCGCCGTGCCAAGACAATGGGCTACTCATGGCGGAGAAGATGTTCCAGTTTATGCTTTGGGTCCATTAGCTACTACACTGTTCACAGGTATAATAAAGCTGTTTATTAATTTTTAAAATACATCAAAAATCAAAATAGGTTTATAGTTAGGGGTTGCTTTCCAAAAATAGGATAAGAGTGCATTATGCGGCACAAGGACCAACATTCAATGTTCCAACTGTAGTAACGTCTTATACAATTGGATAGTTTGGAATGTACTGCTCCTACGGATACCAACTCAATAGCATGTATGCTTCAGTTGAACATCAGAACGGTATGGAGTTGTGCGACACTCAGTTATGTTACTTTGTGTCTTCAAAAAGTATATTACCAGGAATAAAGTTGAAATAATAACTGATTTCTATATAGGGTTATTTCCCAGATCAATTTATTTGCAAACACTCCTTGAATATCCGACCCCAATATTGATTTCAATCCGTAGCTAAGACGTGATACATTTTCCATTCCAATAACATGGGATTTTAACACAACTTTTTTTTTGGAACGAATACAGCTGCACAAATAATAAATGCATATTTTTATTTCAAAATTTAACGACCATAGTCCATCATATTTCTTAAGCAATTCCCGAATAAGCTCACAAAAATCTGCGCCAGAGATTTGATATTATTTGGCATAAACTTCCAAGACGCTGGAGAGAATCGCTGATAATCTACGTTTATCTACGTATGGAAGTCATTTACAAGCCGACACATCTCCTACTTTTTCAGAGATGACTTCTAATGGAGCAAGAAAATAACTACTTAACCGGTTGAACTGCATTAATAACACAGTCACTCTACACGCAACAATTGCATACAGAAAACGTTTCCAATTTCTTCCTTAAAAAACAAGAACTCCCAAACCCATTTATGTACTAATTAAAAGTGACCCAACAATGCTCAATTACACACTTCCAGAATGCAATTTTAACGAATCTACTTCCACTCCCCCTTGTCAAATCGAAACCTGTACCAAAAAAAAGTCCACAAAACTTTGTTCTTTATTACCCAAGAATCGCCGTGATCAAGTGCTTCCAACTGGAATACGTTTAGGCCACACTTGGCTTACACATAGTCATCTTTTCACTATCGATCCCAAACCAAAGTGTACAATTGCAATGTAACGCTAACCGTTTAGCATCTTCTCATTCAATCGCGAGGCGACAACTGGCGTAGCTACAATCTTGTGAATAAGCAGACTTCTGGGGTCCCTCATACAATGTGCAGAACTGGAAGGCGTTTCTTATGTTACCTGATACATTTTTGTAAACCTGAATGATGCCGTGTTTGATGAATATAAACGTTGGAATGAAAAAAAAAAACATTATTGTGGTTTGATTCCCCAAAAAATAGGGAAGAAAAGAACAAGTAATGCCACAAGGAGCTTACAGAAGATAAAAGAAGATTTCTCTGTACGTCCATATTACATGATTTTCAAAACGATGTTTTATGGACCTCTCCTGTCCAGCATGTTTCATGACACTGCTCATTAATACCACTACTTCTTTCCAAATCCATCATTCTATCTTCATGGTTTTCTATCAGCTGGTTTTAAGTATTATTGGATTTGTTATTATAATTTAATTTTTTCCATCGATGTCCGCCCAAGTGGCCCAAGTCGTTTTGATAAGTATTCATTTCTACTAATGAGATGTATGATGCACGTTCAAACTGAAATATAATTTGGTTCTGATATTCTTCACTAAAAAATGAATTGTTTTGTAGTCCGGTATAAGAATTTTAGTATCCTATAAGATATTCCTTGTAGCTGTTTATACAAACCTCATAGAATTTAAATTGTTACTTGGGATGTGCAGGGAATGTATACATACAGAGGTGGTACATAAACGGCTTAGGGTGGAACAATATTGACAGAGAAACTGAGCTCATTTTTTGTATTTGTTAATTACAGGTGAAAACACGACTAATAATAAAAATATCACTAGACTATTGTAAAGTGTGTATTTTTTATCCTTGTGTATAACAAGGGTTATGAGGTACTGAAAAAAATTTTTACACTTCATAGAGATATTTATTGAACCTATATCGATTAATTAACTCATCTAGTATTTTCCTATTCATAATTTCTTTCCAGTTAATAACCCTGCTTCCCGATTCAGTTTTTTTCATTATTATATCTTTTGTCATTGACCGGAAAATGAATAGGTCTATTTATACTTCGTTCCCTGGTCTCATTCAGCCTCCTGGTACTTACTATAGCATATAGCATACAAGAATAAAGTCATGTAACATTCATTAAAAATGTACCAAAGTGTTCTCACGCTAACGTTACATTTAGAAAGTCACAAACTCCAATCAAGAGTTATTGAGTTCGGATTGATATTCAATTTTTTCTAGGTACTTTCGACCAGAGTTACATTCCACATGCTTTAGCTTATAGCGCCTGTCTAGGAGAGCATAGACTTCGTTGCCAAGGACTTGACAATTACACTGGAGCACCTTTAATGATGCATGTTGGCCATTGCGACCAACAACAAATTGACAATGTAGTGCATTCGGGTCAACAAATAGTGATTGCAAGTAGTGTAATGTCTGACGATGGTCAAATGCGAGTGAAAACAAGTACAGGAAAAAAAAGACATGAGTGTGTATATATACATTCCATTATTTTAGTTGCAATTTTTTTAGGAGAAACTTGAAAATACACACATCCAATGTAAGGCGTATATAATGTAATATAGTGAAAAGAATCTTTTCAAAATAATTTTTAACATCTTGATTGTACGGAATTAGCAAGAAAAATACAAAGAAATCTTTATATTATGGAACTGTATCGATTCACCGTTTTGGAATATCATCAAATATTGTTTTGTAGAGAAAAGTGTATCATTGATTTAATCTGGATAATAATAACTCAGTATTTTGTATTGAATGATTTCAAGTAAGTGAATGACTAAATAAATTGATTGTAGCTATGTAAGGAATATATTTCTCATCCCAAGGGAATGGGAATATGGTAATAGTAATAACAACAAAAGTGATGATAATGAAATTTCTTTTATTCATAAACAAAAATATGAAAAATAAATAAGTACCTTGAAAAATTTTATATTAATCAGTTAAAATGGAGCACGATAGCCAATCGAACGCCCGTTCCAAGGAATTGTAAAATAAAAGTGGATACAAATGAAAACATGGTACACACAGAGCGACCGATTTTGTTTGGAAGCTTTTGTAAAATCCGCACATTTTAATAGATTTTGATTCAATTTATTCCTTCAAATTCGGTATCAAAAACAGTATTTTGGCACACATTTTTATAGCTTAATTACCATTTTCAAGGCTCTCTATGTTGATTTATCTCAGCCAAAAAGAAGCGAGAGCAAATTAGTAAATTTTTTTCTCAAATACACCACTGAATTCAGAATCATCACAAATGTAAACTACCAAAATTTTATAAAAAAATTTCTACTAACAACAAATCTATCAACATGAAATTGGAAAAAATGGATTTTGATTCATTTTTCACGTAGAATGTAGACAAATTTTTGAAATGGCAGCATGGTAAGCTGAAATTACGACTCAAACATATTGCACAAAAAAATTCGAAGCCTAAAACCATTATTGAAGTTTTTTTTTATTCGGTTATTCAACGTCGGTCTATTTCTGGGACTGAGGCTAATCACCGACGCCAGGAGCATATCGTGAACCAACGATATTAGACTCCTCCCTGGGGATATCCACGGAGCTGAATCCACCTTGGTTGAACCGGAACGTCCGGATCGGCGTCATCATATACTCCGTGGCGTCGCTGAGGCCCTCGGAGAGGTCGTCGATGGTTCTGCGTCCTTCCATGTCTGGAAGAACAAAACAAAAAAAAACAAATACGAAAAGAAAGAAAGAAATAATAAAAAAAAATTAATATTGCTGAAAAAAAGGAAATTAGATTCTAATATATAATCGTTCCTAAATTTAAATGAATAGAATAATAATCTCCCCAAGAAAAACAATAATGGTGAGATTAAATACTTCACCGCTGTAAAAGAAAATGAAGATCCAATATCAACGATTCACCTTGGAATTTAAATGTGAAGAATAAATTCTAAATATCCTTGAACAACAGTACATAGATATGTATACCCGTCCTGAAAAGAACAAATAATTATTATACAAAAAAAAATAATAATCAATTCACAATTGCTAAAAGAAACAGTTATTGAAAATAAACAAATTATCATAAGATCCCTGAAAAGGAAAAAATAAATATTACTACACTTATACTTCACTGTATATATGCCTGGTGATGGATGCAGAAATAAAACGCAAGTTTTCCATAAAACTTAACAGCCGTAGACTACCCAAGATCTATCTCGAAAGTCAGAGTTTTAACATACGAGATGTTACTCGTTATAAGATTCGACGATGACTAAGATGCCTTTACACACACACACTTGCGCGTGAGGAAACCCGTCCCACGAAGCATCCACCCCCGGGCTCATGGCCCGCGGATTGATGCTGAGTAGAACCTTCCATCCATCCCCTGCCACTTCCGGCAGGACCTCACTCGTTCATCGCGATCGCGTATCCCTTTCCCCCCTTTATTCTATGGGGGGCGTCAGGGATGTCTTTCCATGTGAAGAGGTAGCTCTGGTGGCTATGTTCCCTTGTCCTTCTCCATGTCGTTATGTCGGTTCGGTTGTGTGTGTGCTTTCGCCGCCTCATGTCAAAGTCTGTTCCACCCGCCTTGGTGAAACCGGCCTTAACATGAGTGATCCGTCGCATTTCTTCAGAGCTGGCCCCTCAGGTGTCCCCGAGCTCCGATCTTTTTTTTTTATTTTATTTTATTTTTTTTCGGGCCGAGATGAGAAACTCATGTTCGACTGGGTCACTTCCTCATTCTTCCAGCATCTAAACACATGTCCCATATCATCCTCCACTTCACATCTCTCGCACACTCCAGTTTCTCTTTTCCCAATCTTGTGGAGGTAACCCACTCTCGACCCATGCCCTGTGAGCACCTGCATCAAGAAGTAGTTCACCTCCCCAAATTTCTGGTCCACCCAACTTCTCCTGCTCCTAATCGCTCCTTTTAGCGCGCCCTCATACTCATCCCACCTTTTCTCCATTTCCTCATCAATCCATTCCTGTACTTCCTCTCTGCTCGCACCCCTCCAGCGTTTCTGTCTGGCTCTAGCCATCAGATCCAATGGATAGGACCGTGACAGCACTGCTGCTGCCAGTCCACCCACTGTCCTGTACGCCTGCACCACCCTCAGAAGTATACCTCTCTGCACCCGCAGGAGTGGTCTAACCCTCGCATTCACCCCTGCTTTCTCACCCCACACTTCCGCGCCATACAGCATACTCTGCTCTACCGTCCTACCAATTATCCTCCTCTCCCATTCTCCCGGTCCTTTCAGATTACCCATCAATTTTCCCAGCCACGCTGTCCTCACTTTTGCCGTCTGTGCAGCTTTCAACATAAGGGTTTTGAAGGATAATTGGCTATCCAACCACACCCCCAGATATTTCACCGCTTCCTCCATCCTAATTTTCTTTCCCTTCACCATCACCCCCCACCTCCCTTGCCTTGCTCCGCCCCTTCACCGGTAGCCCCACAGTCTTATCCTCAGCCACTTCCAGTCCACACCGCTCTATCTTCTCCACAATCTTCCTACACATCCTCTTCGCCTTTAATTCCATATCCACCTCTCCCTTTGCCGTACATACCAGACAGACATCGACGCATAAACCGTAATCTCACATCTCTCTTCACATGCTATCCCACAAACTTCATCAAACACACACTTCCAAAGCGTCAGTCTCAGAACCGAGCCCTGGGGCACTCCAACCTCCGTCCCATACCTTCTCCCTCTAGTGTCCACTATCGCACGCCCTGTCAGGTAGTCCTCTACTAGATTAACTAGCCCCTTCCCTACTCCAACCTTTGTCGACGCGCTCAACACCGCCCGTTTACTGACACTGTTCAACGCGTTCCCCACGTCGAAGAACACAAGCAGGGCCAATTTCTTATTCCTACCATTACCCTGCCTAGCACTTTTCACCAAGTCCACCATCCTGCCCAGCGCTGAGATGCATGACTTCTCTCCTACAAACCCATGTTGGTTTTCCCTAGAACACCCATTCCTATCAACTTCCTCCTCAATCCTTACCTTTATTATTCCCTCTATCAATTTACCCAATCCACACAGCAGGCTGATGGGCCTGTAGTCCCCCGCCCGTTTCCCATCCCTACCCGTCTTCTTCACAAGCTCCAATCTTGGTAGAAGTGCGGGGACCCCGTATTGGGGGGTTCCTCTTCGCAGTGTTCTTTCTTGTCCACCCCGGTGATTTTTGCGTTTTTTGAATTTTTGTTTTGGTTTTTTTTAAATTTTTTTTTTGGGCGTGCGCAGATAAACAGTGCTTGCCCATTTTAGACACGCCTCACTCATCCACACACACGATTTTTTTGTTTTGGTATGCTTGTGAGTGCGCATGTGTACACGCACCCACTTGCATGGTTTTTGTGTTTTTTTGGTGGGGTTTCCTTGTTGTTTTGCTTCCTATGGGTGGTCCTCAAGTTGTTTCCTAGGTCTTTTGTGTCCTCTGTAGTCTTCTGCCGTGTAGCTCGTCAGGTCTCTCAGCTCTGTGTTCGGATGAGATCTAAGCTCTTCAAATGGCTTTCTGGCTCTTGCGTCCATTATCTCTAGTACCTTCTGCGGTTTCAGGTCGTTGTATATATCTTCGTTTCTTGTAATTTTTTCCTATTTGTTTCGCCTGTATGTCCCCATGCGACAGATGCGTATGTTAATATCGGTATTATGATGCTCCGTATGAATCGTAATTTTCTCACCAAGTCCAGTTTACTTCTTCTGCCGAGTAATCCGCTTAGCCTCGCCCTTGCCTATTCAGTTTTAGCTACCACTGCGTTTATGTGTTCGTTAAAAGTCAATCGCTTGTCGAGTATCACTCCTAGATACTTGGCCTTGTTCGTCCAAGGGACTTCTTTTCCGTCTATTTCGATGTTTTCTTCAGGACTGTGTCTTCTTTTTTTGAAGAAAACCGCCTGGGTTTTTTCTCCGTTGATTTGGATTTTCTACGTGGTGCACCATTCCTCTATAGCGTTTGTTGCTGCCTGCAGTCTTCTCGTAATGTTTTTCGGTTTTCTGCATCTTGTCGCTATTGCTGTATCGTCCGCATACATTGCCATCATGGTGTTTTCTGTCTTCGGTATCTCTGCCGTGTATATAGTATACAGCAGGGGTGATAGTATCGCTCCCTGCGGTACTCCAGCTTCCATTTGTCCGTTTTCTGACTTGGCATGTAGTACTTTCACGTGGAAATTCCTTTCTTTGAGGTAGCTGTGAAGGAGTTTTAATAGGGGTTTGGTATATCCCTGTTCATTCATTTCATATATCAATCCTTCATGCCAAACTCTATCGAAGGCCTCACTGATATCTAAGAATATTGCTCCTGTGGATTCTTTCTGGTTAAATCCTTGAGTGGTGTATTCTACCAGTCTCAGGATTTGTTGTTCGGTACTATGTTCTTCTCTAAATCCAAACTGCTCCTCTGGTTAGGTTCACGTTCAGTTCTCTTGTTAGAGTCCTAATTCTTAGAATGACTCTTTCGGCTATTTTGCTCATTGACGGTAATAAGCTTATTGGGCGGTAATTTTGTGGGAAAGTCGGACGTTTTCCCATTTTTTAAATCATGATTACTTCGGCTTTTTGCCATCTTGCTGGGAAGTACTTCATCCTTAGTATCGCGTTGATCATGTTGTTGAGGTGCATTACTCCTTTTATCGGTCTTCTACGTGTTCTTCTACCCTGTCAGAGAAGTCCATATCTTCGTCTGGGTGTTCGTTGAGCATAAACTGTAATTCCAAGTTGTTTTTAAGTGCCTCCGCTTTTTCCTCTCCTTCGTATGCCATACCGTTTGCTCCGTGCAGAGGTGGAATTAGTTTGTTGGGCTCTCTTAGAGGTTTTGAGATTTTCCACAGGACTGGTTTTTGTGGGTCTAGGTCGTTTATCTTCCTGTTCCATGTGTCGCTGTTGTGTTGTTTCATTTTTTCTTCCACTTCCATTTTGAGCATTCTGGCTCTTATTTCGTCTTTTCGGTCCTGTGTTCTACGGGCAATCCTTAGGGCTCTGTTTCTTTCCCTTATCAAGTCTTTCAGAGCGTCGCTCAGATGTTGAAATTTTCCGTATTTTTCCGATACGGTTGTCGTGGTACTTCTTTCTATCGCTTCTGATAGTGCTTTTTCAGAGGAACGGATTTTGTCCTCTATCTCTTCTTTTCTACTTATTTCTTCTATCGGACCAAGTAGCTGTCCCGCTATTCTCTTCTTCTTCTTCTTCTAGATTACAATGGCCTCCTATCCTATAGGACATCCAGCCATCGCTATTCTCCTGAACTTCGTCCAGTCAGTCCTCTTTTTCTGTCTTCTTTCTTGTCTTGAGCGGTGAGGACTACTGGCACGTGGGCGTCTCCACCGTCGGCGGTCCAAATGTCCCAGAGCACCTCGATGTCCCGCAACACCGCGATGTCTAAAACATTCGGTTGTCCGCCTCCTGGAGGGTAATGTGTTGGCCTGGGTGGTGGTATTACTTGGAGAGCGGCATGGCGTTCCGTTATCCTTTCCAAGTTTCTTCATTGTCCGCTCCTTGTTGTGCAGTACCACGTTGGGGACTTGGCATTTAGATATCCTATTATAATGCCTTGTTTGTCGTCTGGGATTACTGCTAACACGTATTCTTCGTGTATCACAGTGTTTGGCCTAACGTATACCGATGCGATTCTGACATCTCCAAAGGTTATCTTCACTATAATCCTTGTAGATTCCATAGCTATGAGTTCGTCCAGCGTGCAAATATGGCAAATGTAAGAAGTGTGGCAGCAAACATCATACCCT
>CAJUYI010008100.1:0-11316 GCA_910591695.1 Galerucella pusilla
AATTCTTGCTGGAACAATGTATGTATGCTCTTTTGGGGTGATATTCACTGAGACCTAAAAGATCTATTGTGCTCCCTTACTTCTACTCAGTTTCTGAGAAGAGTATCAAAGACTAGTAGCTCCTTTAATCCTATTTCCTGGAGGAATTTTAGGATACCTGCAGGCTTCATCTTAGGCAAATGTTCCACTTCTATCTAGTAACCTACCAGGTTGCTATAGGATTTTGAATTGCTGTGAAATTCGAAAGTATGTGGATGGAGGTTTCTACATTCTTCTTCCTTCACTATTTTGAGCTTTTTCGGGTGCCCATTTAGGCAACAATGTCCCGTTAGGATTCCTGTTAAAACTCTCAGCGCAGTTTTACTTTGACGTATGCATTCATTTAATCTCAACAGCTTGTAGTCACCGATAAAAATCTTTGATTGTCTAAGCCTTACTAGATCTTTCCAATGATCACATCTCTTTTTTTTTGGCTCTACCTATTTCTTCCAATTTTACAATGGAGATGATTTCGTAAAAGGGACGAGGCCCCCAAAAGGCTATTCCAGTCTCCCTCTCTGTTAGTTCATCTGCTATTTCATTTCCTTCTATTCCAGTGTGTCCTGGAATCCACAGTAAGGTGACTATATTGTTCTCACCTAGCTTATTGAGTTTTCCTAGTCATTCCAAAACCATTTTGCAACTGAGTACACAAGAACTCAGTGCTTTAACGACTGCTAGACTATCCGACATTATGATAATCCTTTGCCTTCTATATCCTTCATCCATATTGAACTGGGCGCACTTTTTTATGGCGCGAATTTTCGCATGAATGATCTACCAGTTCTTTCTATTGCTTTTGAGCCGTCTGCGAACCGCTGGAGACAGGAAGGTATATTATTCTCACAATAATAATAGAAGGATTGGCTAGAGCGTATATGAATTACTGAAATTGAACTGATAATTGAATTGATACTTTATACCTTATTAAATACTCAAAAAATGTTTACCAATAAATTGGTTCGCTCTACAGTTGGCAGAAGCAAACGTGAGCCCTGGTGGGCGTGTTGATGTCTCTGTAGTTGTATTTTTGTGGTAACAATTCGATATTTTGAATCGATAACCAAATATCGATATCATAAATGTCAACTGTTAAGAGATATGTGAACAAAGTCAAACTTGCTAAAAATGTAACTCTAAATATTAATAAAAAAACTTATATTGGACCAAAACTAAAACTACCGTTCGCCCCAAATGTCTATATTTTCAAATTACATGACTGTATTAATGTCATGAAAAAGAAGGGTCAAGTTTCTATGGAAAGCAACAAAATATGAACTGGTTATATATAGTCCAGTGTTGCCGATGCAAAAATGAAAATTACCCGAACTTACTATTCAAATTATCAGAATTTGTCGAAATTACCAAAAGGACTCATTGGTTATCTAAATTAAGTCTTCGACCCCAGACAATATGGAAAATCCCCCAAAACAACAGCCATTTTATATATCCCTTCTACAAAATATTCGAAAAACTGTTGGATCCAAATTAGTGAAATTGTCTAAAAATCGGATAATCATCCTCGCATTGACAACACTGATACAGAATGAATAAAATGATGTATGTTGATGAAATCACTCGGTCATATTATTTCGATTATATTTAACAATTACTAATGGACTATCGTTAACATTGGCTCTTGATTGGCTGCTTGCGATGACCTTATTTTAGTTCGCATATTTTCCGGGGTCCATGTTTGGTTCTGACAACTGTATTTGATTTCATCATTCGGAATCCCAACCATCTAAAAAGTTTTCTCTTTCATAAATTTTACAGCTCAATTTTCATTTGATTGAGTAATTAATTATAAGAAAATTATAATTTTCATAGTATAACCACATTAATATACAGTACATACTTGAATGAATTAAAGAACCTGTTTTGAAACAACGGTTGAATAGGCAGAGCCTACAATAAGGGACCAATTAAGAACATAAAAGTAATAGAAAGTAAGCAACAACTGTTTTCTTGGAAACTTTTCTGTCGGGGATTCATTTAAAATGGAAATAAGGGAAACAGACCTCCATCATACAACGTTTTCATTAATGAAATGCAACATTTGTCTGATAGGGGTTTAGTAATAAAAAAAGTCCGTTTTGAACAAAGTTTATTCGAAACAATGCAGGGAATAATTGATAAGTTGGTAGAAATGAATTAAAAAAAACTGTCGGGTTGGAAAAACGTGCTCTCATTCTGTAATCGATCATCATACAGCGTTGCTGGAAAATCTCGCACCAAGGGATTATATTTGAACCGGATAAAGGGGAAGGTATGAAATTTATTTTAAAGTTAAACTCAGTTTCCATTTATTAAAAAAGTTGCTTTAACGATACATCCGATTGTAGAAGAGAATTTAGCTTGAAATGGATACGAACATAATGCTAAGTTTGCAAAACAATACTTGAATACCAATAATAGCAAATTTCGATTTTTTAATTTCGATGTAAAGACAAAATAATTCCAGTCTTGACGGCAGGCACTAATAGACTGGGTCACAGATGCTATTTCATTCCAAACCTGACCTGTACTCACCAACAATTATGATTTTTAGGTTGCATTAGATTAAGCATGACATTTATTAAGGGGCATCTACCAAATTCGACCTTGCACAATTATGCTTTGTATATTTTTTTGTTTCCCTACGTCCTCACGTTTAAGTTCACATAATGAAAATTTTATTAGAAATATGAAAGCTCCGAAAAATGTAGGTAGCCAAGCGGTCCAAGCGGATTTTGGTTCACGTACTACTCTATGAGCTTCGTCAGTACTGAACTGGGAGACCGCCGAGACCGGCGAGCGTTGTATCAACAATGGAACGACACGCGACTACCGAAGCAGAGAGACAATGTCAGTCATAGAAGGATGGATTTCTATCCGATATTTTAGTGGTAGCCACCGAATTTCAATAAGGAATTGTGCGGTCATAAGTAATTTGAGGATTCTGAGATTTTTATATAGTATTCATAAAGCTTCAAATTAGACTTCTTATAAATTAGTTTTTTCATTTAATCCATATTTAATTCTTTACAAGGGCTCAAACTTTGCTTAATATGTGTAATTACCTCATGATTCATATTTTTTTCAACAAAATTGGTTAGCATTTCAAAGTTTTTATTCGATGAGAACTCTAAGTTCAACATTAATCTACATGATATATTTTTTTCTTAATTTTCAATACATCCATTACCTCAAAACTCTTTGCCAAAAATACTTTGATATTTTGTCAAATCGCTGCCGATAGATTCCCCCTGGAAAATTTGATCTCGCAAAAATTAAGAAAGCTATAAAGAATTAAGTAAAAAAAATGGTTTGGTTTTTTGGAAATATCTCAAAAGCTATTTGAGCTATTAAAAAAGATCCTTAAATAACAGAAAATTTAAGAAATTACCCCTCCTGGCACTGTACAATGTTTATTATTTTAAAGTAGAGGTGAAGAGGTGAAATAACAATGTCCACTTTTTGGATAGTTTTTATTTAATTTGTTTCAACAGCATTTTTTGTTTCAAACAGTTAATTTTTTTTTGTTATTTATTGTGATTGGAAATCAAACTACAAATTTTTTTATGTTTGTTATTTCAATTCAGCTACCGATATCAAGAATAATTGAGTTGAAGGATGGAATAATAGTATATTATTAAACGAGCAATTTATGATAGCCATAATTCACGATGGGTGACGTTTGCGTCACGAGCCGCAGGCGAGGGGCGCAAGTCACCCAAGTGAATTATGGCCATAAATTGCGAGTAGAATACTATACTTTGTCCACGACACTTAATTCATTTATTTATGAATAAAAGTCAGTAGCGATTTGGCATATTACTAACCTCAAAATGTTGTGGCAGCTACTTCAAATAATTTGACATATATAGAGATGGGCGATACTATAGAAAGTATCAATACAACGTACCGTTATAAATATATTGTTTTAAAATACTTAATATTAGAAAATATCGTTATGAAAAGTATCAATACTAAAAATTACAATATTTTATAGATACGATATATGTCAGAAACAAATTTCCTGAACAAAATACACAGATTTAATAGTTTATTCCATATTGTACCCCCATCTCTAGTCGTGAATTATGAACCATAATACACTACAGTGTATTATGAACTATAATTCACGACAGTTGATATATGGGTACCATATACCTTTAGTTAGGAGGTAAAATATTGACTTATTATTAGGTGGTCGTGGACAAAACAATATAATTTATCTAAATCGTCATTATATTTGAGCTCATGCTCAATTTAACTTGTACCGCGTTTCGCTACTACGGTAGCTTTATTAAACAAGTGGAGGTATAATTTTTAATTCGTAAAGTGCATAAATACGGAGTTTTAGGAATATTAAAAGTAGTAAGAAACATGTACATGGAAATAAAGTGCAAAAAGTACCATAATACCGAATTCTACAAATATTAACAAAATTATTGAATAAGTTACCTGTAAATTCATTCACAACAATAATTCCTGAACTTTCTTGATGTGTTGTGTTGTTGTGAATGAATTTAATAATTTTGTCGCTAATAAAGCAAAAAATTGCATTCCTCTGAATTTCACCTGTTTAATGAATACATTCAATTGATATTAACGATTCTTTTCCGTCTTGTCTGACCACATGAAAAATAAAATTCCAATTTGAAAATATTCACATTTTTTTCCAATTTTGCTCTTCACGTAAAGTTATTATTATTACAATTGGGTACGGGCAGGGATCCTAAGATCCATAAGCCCTGAATTATACTATACAAATTTCACAAAAATTAAAGTTATTAGAAAATTTTAAGAAATTTAAAATTACATGAAAAAATTTTTATTAGAAAATAGAGGAGCGTCCAATCTGTTGTTAAAAATGTTGCCGTAACAATATCCTCAGGTAGATGGTTCCATATAAAAAAAAATTTACACGTTTACACGAAAAATGTTGCCTTGTCCGACAAGTGAATATTTCTTTTTTCAATTTCCATTTATGTCCTAAGTATATCTCTCATAAATTTCATTCATAAATTGCCAGAGCTTTTGATAACCTTGAACGGATCGTCTTACGATTCATTTTACCATAGGCGTAGGTGCATACGTTTTAAAATGACTTGAACGTGTTAAATGTTTTTTCTTAAATATTGTAGAGCAGTCCACTGATGAGTTATTAAAACAATAGTCTTATACAAAATATTTATTGGTTTTTCCATATTACAATTTTCATTTTGTTATGATTTTTTGAATTTTTATTGACAAATTTTAATGTGTAATATAGTCGTACCCTGAAGAAAAGTTTTATTGAATATTTTATTGGAAAATCAACACAAGGATGTACAAACTCTGTTGTTTGACTAATATTTATAAGTGATTCAACAATATTATATTCCGTAGTAACTTTCTCAATATTCATTTGGAATAATGTTTCTAATAATGAGATGTATTGTACAAAATTTTCATGCGGCATATTCAAGTTTCCAAGAGTATCCTTATTCGTATTTTCATAAGCTCTAAGGTAACAGTATAAAGACGAATCGTCTAAATTCTGATACGCTTGTGAATACGTCTCACATACGCTGCATGTATGAATTTCCGAACATTTTTTAATAAAATATCCATAAAATTAGAATTGGAATAGCCTTTTTTAGAAGAAGTTTACTTTGATGATGTTGCATAATCATGTTTGGTTCAAAATGAGCACCACATAAACGATTACTACTATTATATAGAGTTTCTATTTTTGGCATCAAGTCAGGCCTATTGCATGCTTCGAGCCAAACTTTAGCTCTGAAACAAAAACAACAAATTAAATCAATGCATGAAACTAGGGCTCATAAATGTTTTATGAAGATCAAATAATAAAGTATTATACATTTCGTATGAAAATACAAACAGTTTCTCACCTTTCTGAATCCTTTGGAAAACGGTAAAATTTCTCATCACAATTATAATATTTATTGTTACATGCACGAACTACAAACACACTACCGATTTTTTCTTTTCAATGGTATCCATTGCAAAAAAATTCTTATAAACTATAAAAATAATACCGAAAAGCCGTGAAAATATAAGCTGTAATAAATAATTTTATTCGCAAATTCACCACTTGCACTTTGGTTGGATCTCAGCACAGCACTGGCCGCCGGATGATATAGTCATCCGAACGACGTTGTAGGTCACAGAGAGCTCGGCAGTGTGACGTCACGAGATAACATACTGGTTCGTTCATATACTGTGCTTGAAGTTTCTAAGGGAGCGTCCATTAATTACGTGAGGTGGTTTTAAGTGGAGGGGATCAAGCTAAATCTATCCAAATCTCACTTAGGAGGAGGGCTCTTGGCAAATATCACGTTATTATTTTTCTCGCTGGAAACGGTGTTAAGTTGCAGGAAAAACTCTAAAATATAATATGGACAAATCTGAGAAAATATATAGTACTTCTGTGCGCGAGCGACAACGGCTTAGAGTGGCTAATTCAGAGCGAAGTTGAATGAGCAGGTGATTTTATTGAAAGACACTTGGATATGTTGTTTCCAGTAGTTACTTTTGAGGCCGTGCTCCATGGAATGAATCAGAATAAATCTTCTCTTAATTTTTGTTGGATATTCATTATTTAATTTCATTATTGTGATTTTTTTAAGTTACGTTAATGTTCACAAATACTAGTCTTCGCTAGTCTTCATTAAAAGTACTTAATAGACAATTTTTGGAACTTTAGTTCTTTACGTCAGGTTATGTTTGAGCGACCAGGGGTCGCGACGCAAAAGATCTGACCATTACGTTACGTTGCTTTGTTATGTGCCTTGCTTGCGTACGTGAGCTCTCTCCTGAGTCTCTCTCTCGTTTACGAAGCAGCGATTCATATGCTTCGGCCAGGAATCGAACCCGGGCCGCCCGCGTGGAAGGCGAGCATTCTACCACTGAACCACCGATGCTAAATTAAAATTCTATGCAAAGCTGGTATTCGCAGTGCTGGTGATCTACTTGAATTTGTTCGGATGAATTTTTACTATTATTTCCATTATTTTTCTCGCGCGATTGATCTTTTTTGTTCATGTACAGCATCGGTTGTCAGGACGGTAGGTTGTGTTTACTGGTTTCTAAGTTTAACACGTCGGTAAGTGATTTACTTACCGTTCAGACGTCGAAAAGTAATAAATAGCATAAAAACAATTTCACCAAAATGCAAAATATATTTTAAACTGATCGAGAAGTATAAATGTCACTTTTGACATTTCGTTCATTTCGAAGAAATTTAAATTATTTTATTCGGAATTTATTTTAATACGATCGCGCAAAAAATGGTATAAGCATCTTGGACGTTAAGGGTAATTACAACGTTTGCATGTAGATTCCTCTCGTTAAATTGGACAAAATGATGTGAGGATTAAGGGGTCTAGCACATTTACTTTTCGAAATACAGGATGTTGAAATTTTGAAAACTTGGATAAATTGATTTGATATTTGGCAGGTTGTTTTTAAATGTAAAAGGGCATATTTTGATAGAAATAGTAGTTTGTGCAGCTAGTTTGGATATGATGGCCATATCGCACGCAATAAAAAAAACTTCTTCACGGGGAATCGAGCCCGGGTCTACCGCGTGAGAGTCTGGTTTGCTTACTGCTCGACCACCGAGGAATATGCAAATTGTTTATCTATAACGTCAGATGTATTACATAATTTTTGCTTAAAAGAAACTTGTTCCTACCGTGTGTCCCGCGACACGTTCTACCTTTTTTTTCTCAATAATCCAAGACGTTTACTTTACAAATAGAAGTCTTGAAGAATCTCGCGTGAGATTAGGAGAGGGGGGAGAAAGTTGAGGAAAATCTTACGATATCTCACCAAGGGGGGAGGAGGGTTCGAAAAATTCTCAAAAACACCTTACGTTATTAATGGACGCCCCCTAATCAACTCCACTTTAATAAAAAAATATGAAAATTCAAAATTGATAATTATTTCTATATTTAAAATATAACTCCTACCACATGTGATTAGAAACTTTTAGCTTCATTTAAAATAGTAATATGAGTAAATTCCACAAAGTAACGGTCAAAACATTAAATTGAATGTTGCAGTATTTGCAAAAAATTTCAAGTCCGCCACTGCTTTCAACTATTGTTTACCGTTTTATATTCATATACCTAAAGTGTACCTACTCCAAAAATTGATTAATTCTTCAAGCTAATCAGATCCAGGTGATCACTATACTCCTACATATGTTCAACTAAATTTGTTCACCTTGTGGCGGCTTGTTAAGTTAACATCTGGTATTTTCGTTATAAATTTCTGGTAAACGAGATATATTTTAGGCTAACGTTTTTTCAAATAAACATTTGTTGGATAAATTCGATGGTTATTCAATATTTTTTTTCTACACCACCTGTAGCCTCTGCTACATCATTTAAAATTTGATCTGAATCACAGAAATTCATACCACATTAATAAAAGATTTTCTATTAATGTACGATTATGGTATAGGCAATCAAGCATACAATAATATTTTCAAAAAATGCTGTAAACTGATTTCCATTATGCCTTACTAAAAGTTCTCAATAGAGGAACCAAATTATATGTACCCAGGATTTCATATTGAAAATTTGAAAAAGGCTGAAACTCTTGTGATGCAAGGATTATGTATCGTGTAGATATTGGATGCTTGGTGATTCTGTCTTTGATAAAATGGATGGAAGAAAGAAAATTAGTACATATAAAGCTGCTTTCTGCTTTGCAGGTGTTGAGGTGGATTCATGCAACATCAACTAAACTAAAACTAATTTGAGAATAAGAATAATCAGCTGCAACATAAATCAAATGGACATGCGCTGTATTTTCAATCATTCGTCAAATCTTCCAATAGTAATCGAGTAGTCAGATAGCTGAAGATGAATATTAGAAGAAAACCAACTTGTTCACGAAAAATATTGCTATAAACTATGAAACTATTTTCAAACATGTAATACAAGTTCATGTAAACAGTAACTTAACACAGGTGATCTGTGGTCAGGGCTTGCGCATGCGTTGTATTGACTTCACGGAAGATTTAATTTCTTAGTTGGAAGTTGGCCATATTTATTAGTTTTAATTTAAATCTTGATTTCTTAGTTTCTTGCATGAACATCTACGTTACATTACATGGCTTTATCTTCTTAGTTTTTCAGTTTTGAATTAATTTTAGTTTCAATTTTTTCTTGCATGAATCCACCTTTAGTCAGGATAGAGTTTTAATAACACCAAAGAGCCCTCCGAAGAGAGTAGATGGTGGAAAAAATGTTTTAATAACTTTATTGGTGATGTTGACTGCACAACCGACCACATTCTAGTCGGGTTCACTTTTTTTATTGATACAAAATTTTGTTGTTTCTTGTTGGTGGAATATTTTCAAGCAATCACTGAAAATAACTAACAACGGACTTACCAAAAATATGTGTGTTATTTGCAAATTGTAGTGCATTCAACCAGATGCTCTGAAGTAAATTTACTTCTCATGATGTGAAATGATAGAAAATCAACACAAACTTGATACTTTGATGTATATGTTTGTTTTTCGTTCATAAATATGTCGGTGTTTCACACAAAAATAAAAAAAACACCGGGGGCATTGTAAAATAAATGACAATTATTTTGATGCTTCTGCATATTTTTAGGATTGATAAAAATAAAAAAACAAGTGATTTTTCAAAAGTAGTATCATTGCCCTTTTTAAAAAAAATATCCACTGCTCATATATGAATTTGATTTTTTCAAAGATGAATCTCCTTACTAAGCATATTATGGCAAAATAAAAACATTCGTTAATTTATTTATAAATTAAATTTCCCCTGCTGTATTTATATTCGCTGCAAATACACCATTGACTTGAGGCATGCTATCGCACAAAAATGGCATGGATTTAAATCTGGAGATTCTGCTGGCCAAGCAGCGGAACCACATTTCCAATCTATCCCTTGCGGTATTCATTGTCTAAAAACATCCCCACAACTAACCACCAACCAAAATTCGTATTAACAAAAAAATATCTGGGCTTTGTAGTTACACACTTAATTACAGTTTACTGCAACAATTCTCATATTTAAGTAAAGCATGTTATCAATAGATGTCAAAATAATAGTAGGTCATATATTCTTACCATTCCCTTGACTGTTGTGAATGTAATAATGTGATTTCAGCGTTATCTCCAGTCCAGAGTTATGCTCTCAGAGCATCTGGACGAATCATATCCACCTTGTACTGATGAGGCGCACATACGCCGAAACGCTTTATCAGGTCTCCTAACACCTTGCATGCCTATTTTTTCAAAAAATATAAACTTTACTTTTAAAACGAAAATCATAAAATTTGATAGCTTTTCTAAAAAATGTTGGCTATTTTTAATACATGTATCTGTTTGGGTTCAACGATCTTGCAAATAATATAAACAATGGTTAAAACATATAACGACATCATAAACTAGTTTAAATCAATACCTATCAATTTCATCGAAATATATAAAAATAGGTTGTCAATAAATTAAAATTAAGGTTGGAATGTCTATAAATAAATTCGAAATTGAATCCACTATATACCCAGAGATAATATAGAAGGAAATTTTTCTCTGTATACAATGGAACTCAGTTAAATAGATTCCTAAAATAATTATTACAATGGAACGAACAACTAATATTAAGTTTGACGCCACTAAGTTTTAATTGCAACGGAAGCTACCCTACCTTTTATTCAAAAAGAAAATAAGCCGATGGTAGAAAACTGTAACCACTTTGTAAGAATTTAACATAAAGTTATTAAAATTTTATCTACTAATGAATTATCTCCGAGCACGATCGTTAAAGATGATAAGCAATGAAATAGTCAAGAAAGTTCACAATTTTATTTAAAGTAATAAAACTAGCTAACACTGAAATTAATGTAGGGTAGTTATAAGCACCTTCTGCATGTAAGAAGTGTCTGTCGAAAGATATAGAATTTGTGTAAATAAGTCCAGACAACGAGCAGTCGAAATGTTTTGCCAAACCAAGCAAAAGGTCGGGGATTACGAATATTGTATTGCTCCTATATTTCTAAAAGTGGACGTTTTCCGCGATGATCTCCGAACATATCAGAAACTACAAAAGAGTTTCGAATAAAAGATTTTCCCATTCTCCGTCGAAATATATCATCATATGTCCGATTTCATACCGTAATTATGCTGTAAAAGCGGAAAACTGCCCCAATTTGACGTTTTCCGCGATTATCTCCGAACATATGAAAAATTACAAAAAAATTCTTTTTTCTCCAACCATCCAAAAATGTTGACAT